>JAXQQM020078660.1:0-159761 GCA_034641835.2 Pinus albicaulis | reverse complement strand
GTGAAATCGTGAAGTTGGGAAACACTTTTTGGCGGACGACTAGAATTTGGGAGAAATTTTTAATTTCTCGTCCGAGAAAATAGTCAACTCTATTTCTCGACCGAGAGTTTTAAAAACTCTCGTCCGAGAGTTTTAAAAACTCTCGTCCGAGAGTTTTATTGGGTTTAACCAGAGTTAAAAATCTCTCGGACGAGAGTTATGCATTTTCTCGTCCGAGAGTTTTATTGAAGGAAACTCTCGGGAAGAATTTCAAACGAGAGTTAAAAAACTCTCGGACGAGAGTTTAAAAAACTCTCGGACGAGAGTTTAAAAAACTCTCGGATGAGAGTTTTAAAAACTCTCATCCTAGAGTTTTTTCAACTCTCGTCCGAGAGTTTTATTCCTTTAATAAAACGCCAAAATTATTAAGTTGTTAGAATTGGTACTTTATTTTATATAAAACTCTCGGTACTTTAGAATTGGTACTTTATATAATTTTAATAGTACTTTATTAAAATTAAAAAATGATAAAAAATACATGAAGATTTAATTAAATAAAATTTGTTACAATATTTTGTAATATCAATATTATATAAAAAACTAAAAATATTTTATATAAAACTAGTTGATATATTAATATAAATAAAATAAAATTCTAAAACATAAATCAAAATAAAAACAACTATATATATATATATAATATTTTTTTTGAAATTAATGAATAAATTTAAATTTAAAAAACAATTGACTAAATGCAATGAGGTGATAAAGGAGACAATGTATAGCACCTTAATATCGTTATAAATTCTTGGAAATCTCGAGAACTTTTTGAAGTGAGATGAGCTTCTTGGAATGGGTCACTTTATCTTCCACTTCAGTTTCACACAATTAACTTGAAAGGAAGTCTACTTTCCTAGGTATGGATGTAAGGGGATAAACAATATTATTTGAACATTGAGTGAGATGCCCTTCTTGGAATCGGTCCTCTTATCTTCCACTTTAGTTTCACAAGATTAAATTGAAATGAAGTTTATTTTCCTAGGTATGGATGTAAGGGGATAAAGAATATTATCCGAAAAGGAAATGAATGTTAAGTGTGACATTCCAAGTAGAAGTGTATGGGATTGGAGAATTATGTTATTGCAGAAAACTAACCCTTGACCCCTTAACCCTTGACCCATAACCCTTGAACCCTTAACCCTTGACCCCTTAAACCCTAATTCCTAACCCCTAAACCCTTAACCCCCTAAACCCTAAACCTCTAAACCCTTAACCCCTAAGCCATTTACCCCCACTAAACCTCTAAATCCCTAACCCATTTAACCCCTAAACACTAAACCTCTAAACCCTTAACCCCTACCCCTAACACGTTAACCCCTAACCCATTTAAGCACCTAAACCCCAAAAACCCTAACTCCTAAACCCTAAAATCCTTAACTGTTAAATCCCCTAACCCCCTAAACCTCTAAACCAATCCTAACCCATTTAACCCCCTAAACCCTAAACCCCTAACCCCTTAAACCCTAATTCCCAACCCATAACCCTTGACCCCTTAAACCCTATTTCCTAACCCCTAAACCCTTAACCCCTAACCCCTTAAACCCTAATTCCCAACCCCTAACCAATTCAACACCCTAAACCCCTAAAAACCTAACCCATTTAAGTGTGGATTCCATTTAACCCCAAAAACCCTAACCCCTAACCCCTAAAATCCTTCACTGTTAAATCCTCTAACCCCCTAAACCTCTAAACCTGTAACCCATTTAACCCCGTAAACCCTAAACCTATAAACCCTTAACCCCTAACCCCTTAAACCCTAATTCCCAACCCCTAACCAATTCAACACCCTAAACCCCTAAAAACCTAACCCATTTAGCCCCATTAACCCCTAACTTCTAACCCCTAAAATCCTTAACTGCTAAATCCCCTAACCCACTAAACCTATAAACCAACCCTAACCCATTTAACCCCCTAAACCCTAAACCTATAACCCCTTAAACCCTAATTCCCAACCCATAACCCATTCAACCCCTTAAACACCTAAACCTCTAACCCCTTAACCCTTGACCCCTTAAACCCTAATTCCTAACGCCTAACCCATTTAACCCCCTAAACTCTAAACCTCTAAACCCTTAACCCCTAACCCATTTACCCCCACTAAACCTCTAAACCCCTAACCCATTTAACCCCTAAACCCTAAAACTCTAAACCCTTAACCCCTACCACTAACCCGTTAACCCCTAACCCATTTAAGCCCTTAAACCCCAAAACCCCTAACCCCTTAAACCCTAATTCCCAACCCATAACCCTTGACCCCTTAAACCCTAATTCCTAACCCCTAAACCCTTAACAACTAACCCCTTAAACCCTAATTCCCAACCCCTAACCAATTCAACACCGTAAACCCCTAAAAACCTAACCCATTTAAGTGTGGATTCCATTTAACCACCAAAACCTTAACCCCTAACCCCTAAAATCCTTCACTGCTAAATCCCCTAATCCCCTAAACCTCTAAACCCTTAACCCCTAACCCCTTAAACCCTAATTCCGAACCCCTAACCAATTCAACACCCTAAACCCCTAAGAACCTAACCCATTTAAGTGTGGATTCCATTTAACTCCCAAAACCCTAACCCCTAACCCCTAAAATCCTTCACTGCTAAATCCCCTAACCCCCTAAACCTCTAAACCTATAACCCATTTAACCCCCTAAACCCTAAACCTCTAAACCCTTAACCCCTAACCCCTAAAACCCTAATTCCCAACCCCTAACCAATTAGACACCCTAAACCCCTAAAAACCTAACCCATTTAACCCCATTAACCAATAACTTCTAACCCCTAAAATCCTTAACTGCTAAATCCCCTAACCCCCTAAACCTCTAAACCAACCCTAACCCATTTAATCCCCTAAACCCTAAACCTATAACCTCTTAAACCCTAATTCCCAACCCATAACCCATTCAACCCATTAAACACCTAAACCTCTAACCCCTTAACCCTTGACCCCTTAAACCCTAATTCCTAACCGGGCTAACCCATTTAACCCCCTAAACCCTAAACCTCTAAACCTTTAACCCCTAACCCATTTACCCCCACTAAACCTCTAAACCCCTAACCCATTTAACCCCTAAACCCTAAACCTCTAAACCCTTAACCCATACCCCTAACCCATTAACCCCTAACCCATTTAAGCCCCTAAACCCCAAAACCCCTAACCACTTACACACCCTAAACCGCTAAAAACCTAACCCATTTAAGAGTGGCTCCATTTAACCCCCAAAACCCTAACCCCTAAAATCCTTTAACAAGCAACTCTAACCCCCATTATCTCTAAACCCGTAACCCATATAACCCCTAAATCTCTAAACCCGTAACCCATATAACCCCCCCCAACCTTAAACATCTAAACCCTTAACCCTAACCCTTAAACCCTAATTCCCAACCCATAACCCCTTGACCCCTTAAACCCTAATTCCTAACCCCTAAACCCTTAACCCCCCAAACCCTAAACCTTTAAACCCTTAACCCCTAACCCATTTACCCCCACTAAACCTCTAAACCCCTAATCCATTTAACCCTAAACCCTAAACCTTTAAACCCTTAACCCTTACCCCTAACCCGTTAACCCCTAACCCATTTAAGCCACTAAACCCCAAACCCCTAACCAATTCAACACCCTAAACCCCTAAAAACCTAACCCATTTAAGTGTGGATTCCATTTAACCCCCAAAACCCTAACCCCTAACCCCTAAAATCATTCACTGCTAAATCCCCTAACCCCCTAAACCTCTAAACCTGTAACCTCTAAACCTGTAACCCATTTAAGCCCCTAAACCCCAGAACCCCTAACCAATTCAACACCCTAAACCCCTAAAAACCTAACCCATTTAAGTTTGGATTCCATTTAACCCCCAAAACCCTAACCCCTAACCCCTAAAATCCTTCACTTCTAAATTCCATAACCCCCTAAACCTCTAAACCTATACCCCATTTAACCCCCTAAACCCTAAACCTCTAAACCTTTAACCCCTAACCCCTTAAACCATAATTCCCAAACCATAACCCTTGACCCCTTAAACCCTAATTCCTAACCCCTAAACCCTTAACCCCATAAACCCTAAACCTCTAAACCCTTAACCCCTAACCCATTTACCCCTACTAAACCTCTAAACCCCTAACCCATTTTACCCCTAAACCCTAAACCTCTAAACCCTTAACCCCTACCCCTAACTCGTTAACCCTTAACCCATTTAAGCCCCTAAACCCCAAAACCCCTAACCCCTTAAACCCTAATTCCCAACCCATAAACATTGACCCCTTAAACCCTAATTCCTAACCCCTAAACCCTTAAACCCTAACCCCTTAAACCCTAATTCCCAACCCCTAATAAATTCAAAACCCTAAACACCTAAAAACCTAACCCATTCAAGTGTGCATTCCATTTAACCCCCAAAACCCTAACCCCTAACCGCTAAAATCGTTCACTGCTAAATTCCCTAACCCCCTAAACCTCTAAACCTGTAACCCATTTAACCAGGCCTAAACCCTAAACCTCTAAACCCTTAACCCCTAACCCCTTAAACCCTAATTCCCAACCCCTAACCAATTCAACACCCTAAAGCCCTAAAAACCTAACCCATTTAAGTGTGGATTCCATTTAACACCCAAAAACCTAACCCCTAACCCCTAAAATCCTTCACTGCTAAATCCCCTAACCCCCTAAACCTCTAAACCTGTAAACCATTTAATCCCGTAAACCCTAAACCTCTAAACCCTTAACCCCTAACCCCTTAAACCCTAATTCCCAACCCCTAACCAATTCAACACTCTAAACCCCTAAAAACCTAACCCATTTAACCCCATTAACCCCTAAAATCCTTAACTGCTAAATCGCCTAACCCCCTAAACCTCTAAACCAACCCTAACCCATTTAACCCCCTAAAACCTAAACCTATAACCCGTTAAACCCTAATTCCCAACCCATAACCCATTCAATCCCTTAAACACCTAAACCTCTAACCCCTTAACCCTTGACCCCTTAAACCCTAATTCCTAATCCCTAACCCATTTAACCCCCTAAACCCTAAACCTCTAAACCCCTAAAAACCTAGCCCATTTAACCCCATTAACCCCTAACTTCTAACACCTAAAATCCTTAACTGCTAAATCCCCTAAACCCCTAAACCTCTAAACCAACCCTAACCCATTTAGCCCCCTAAACCCTAAACCTATAACCCGTTAAACCCTAATTCCCAACTCATAACCCATTCAACCCCTTAAACACCTGAACCTCTAACCCCTTAACCCTTGACCCCTTAAACCCTAATTCCTAACCCCTAACCCATTTAACCCCCTAAACCCTAAACCTCTAAACCCTTAACCCCTAACCCATTTACCCCCACTAAACCTCTAAACCCCTAACCCATTTAACCCTAAACCTTAAACCTCTAAACCCTTAACCCCTACCCCTAACCCGTTAACCCCTAACCCATTTAAGCCCCTAAACCCCAAAACCCCTAACCAATTCAACACCCTAAAACCCTAAAAACCTAACCCATTTAAGTGTGGATTCCATTTAACCCCCAAAACCCTAACTCCCAACCCCTAAAATCTTTCACTGCTAAATCCCCTAACCCCCTAAACCTCTAAACCTGTAACCCATATAACCCCCTAAACCCTAAACCTCTAAACCCTTAACCCCTAACCCCTTAAACCCTAAGTCCCAACCCATAACCCTTGACCCCTTAAACCCTAATTCCTAACCCCTAAACCCTTAACCCCATAAACCCTACTAAACCTCTAAACCCTTAACCCCTAACCCATTTACCCCCACTAAACCTCTAAACCCCTAAACCCTTAACCCCTACCCCTAACCCGTTAACCCCTAACCCATTTAAGCCCCTAAACCAAAAAAACCCTAACCAATTCAACACCCTAAACCCCTAAAAACCTAACCCATTTAAGTGTGGATTCCATTTAACCCCCAAAAACCTAACCCCTAACCCCTAAAATCCTTCACTGCTAAATCCCCTAACCCCCTAAACCTCTAAACCTGTAACCTATTTAAGCCCCAAAACCCCAAAACCCCTAACCAATTCAACACCCTAAACCCCTAAAAACCTAACCCATTTAAGCGTGGATTCCATTTAACCCCCAAAACCTTAACACCTAACCCCTAAAATCCTTCGCTGCTAAATCCCCTAACCCCCTAAACCTCTAAACCTATAACCCATTTAACCCCCTAAACACTAAACCTCTAAACCCTTAACCCCTAACCCCTTAAACCATAATTCCCAACCCATAACCCTTGACCCCTTAAACCCTAATTCCTAACCCCTAAATCCTTAACCCCCTAAACCATAAACCTCTAAACCCTTAACCCCTAACCCATTTACCCCTACTAAACCTCTAAACCCCTAACCCATTTAAGCCCTAAACCCTAAACCTCTAAACCCTTAACCCCTACCCCTAACCCGTTAAATCCTAACCCATTTAAGCCCCTAAACCCCAAAACCCCTAACCCCTTAAACCCTAATTCCCAACCCATAACCCTTGACCCCTTAAACCCTAATTCCTAACCCCAAACCCTTAACCCCTAACCCCTTAAACCCTAATTCCCAACCCCTAACCAATTCAACACCCTAAACCCCTAAAAACCTAACCCATTTAAGTGTGGATTCCATTTAACCCCAAAACCCTAACCCCTAACCCCTAAAATCCCTCATCACAAATCCCCTAACCCCTAAACCTCTAAACCTCGTAAACCCATTTAACCCCTAAACCCTAAACCTCTAAACCCTTAACCCTAACCCCTTAAACCCTAATTCCCAACCCCTAACCAATTCAACACCCTAAACCCCTAAAAACCTAACCCATTTAAGTGTTTATTCCATTTAACCCCCAAAAACCTAACCCCTAACCCCTAAAATCCTTCAGTGCTAAATCCCCTAACCCCCTAAACCTCTAAACCTATAACCCATTTAACCCCCTAAACCCTAAACCTCTAATCCGTTAACCCTTAACCCCTTAAACCCTAATTCCCAACCCCTAACCAATTCAACACCCTAAACCCCTAAAAACCTAACCCATTTAACCCCATTAACCCCTAACTTCTAACCCCTAAAATTCTTAACTGCTAAATCCTCTAACCCCCTAAACCTCTAAACCAACGATAACCCATTTAACCCCCTAAACCCTAAACCTGTAACCCCTTAAACCCTAATTCCCAACCCATAACCCATTCAACCCCTTAAACACCTAAACCTCTAACCCCTTAAACCCTAATTCCTAACCCCTAACCCATTTAACCCCCTAAACCCTAAACCTCTAAACCCTTAACCCCTACCCCTAACCCATTTAAGCCCCTAAACCCCAAAACCCCTAACCCATTTGACCCCTTAAACCCTAAACATGTAAACCCCTACAATATAAACCCCTAAACCCTAAACATATAGAACCCTAAACATATAAACCCCTAACATATAAACCCCTAAACCCTAAACATATAAAACCCTAAACATATAAACCCCTAAACCCTAAACATATAAACCCCTAAAACTTTTGATTAAAACATTTAATAAAACTCTCGACCGAGAGTTTTCTAAACTCTCGACCTAGATTTTTCTAAACTCTCATCCTAGAGTTTTCTAAACTCTCGGCCTAGAGTTTTCTAAACTCTTGGCCGAGAGTTTCATTGGGTAAAATCTCGGGCGCAAACTCTCGTCCGAGAGTTTTTTAAAATTTTGGCCAAGAGTTTGGCCGCGCGGTTAAATGTAACTTTAGGTGGGTTAAACTCTCGGTCGAGAGTTTTATAAATTTCTCATCCGAGACATTATCTCGGCCGAGAGTTTCTGGTCAATGAAAAACCCAGAAAATTCTGCAGTTTTCAGGAACCTGCAACTTTGGAGGGGCAAAACACCTACAAAAACAAAATGTTATATGTCGGACCAAGTACCATTAGATTCATCTCTGAATCTAGTTTCTGATGATATGAGATTTGTGGAGTTTCATTAAAAAATTCAATTTTTTATTAATTTTTTACTAAACTGTGTCACTGTGGAATTTCATTGTTCGAAAAATTGCACTGAATGAAAATTCAATAACTTTCAATTGACGAAACCAAAAAATTCAGAAAAATCATATTGCATTTCCTCTCCCTGTCTACTTCAAAAGGGTACTCTCATTTTTATTATTGACGATCACATTGAAAAGAAAATCTAGGGATCATAAAATGTACTGAAACATCACTGTTTTTTTGTCTTCGTCCATTTCAAAAAATAATAAAAAATAGTAATTTAATCTGAAAATTACCGAAAAATAGTCTGTGCACTAGTGAAATATATGTAGATTATGATGTTATGGTTTTTTTCCAAAAAATGAATAACCTTCCCTAAAAAAAGTTATGGATCATAAAGTGACTATTTATGTTTGCCTGAAAATTTCAAGTATATGCAGTTAGTAAACAATAAATTTACCCCTCTATATGTCAATATTTAAAAAAAAAAAAAATATGGGTATGGAGGTAAGACAATTCTCTACAATTCTTTTTTTTATGTCAAAGCATAATTTGCAATAAAAATATGATTTTAGTGGAGTTGAAGTTGAAAAACATAGAAAATTACAATTTTCAACGTTAAAAAAGGGCAAAAAGTGTTTCCCAACTTCACATTTTCACCCATGAAAATTATATACACTCTCTAGTATATAATAATAAATACAATTATGCCTTTCCTCTCCACTCAACTAGGCAATTCAAATTGCATGCATGACTAGGGATATTTTTAGTAAATTGACTAGTTAACTAAGAGGTCAGTGAGTTAATAATAGTTACAACTACTCAAATGAACTCATACTAACTCTATTCATGATTAGATCTTAGAGAACTGAGTTTCACTAACTATAAATCCACTAGATTTATAGATCTTAACAAGCAACTCATGCACAACTCTACTTCTAAACCACAAATTCTAATTGATTGATTTAACTAAGTGACTTGGTCATGTCACTCATGCTAACTGCAACTCAAGTCATCTTACTGATGTGGAATTTCGAAATTCTCCATTTGACTAAGGCACAAGTGAAATGAAGCCTTTTCTTGCTACAATTTAACAGACCTAAAGGAGAAATTCATCCACCTAGAACACATACAAATAGAAAAAGTTTTACATCACTTAGAGGCATCATCACACACATCATTTGGTTCAATCAGGTATGAAATTACAAGGTCTGAGCTCACACATGTGAAGAGGAAAGAGAGAAATATGTTGATCGAGTTTGAATTCCATTTTGGCACCTTTGACCAGTGTTTACTTTGGGTGATTCGTCTTGGTTTGACTTGGTTTTTGGATCTATTTTGGAAGGCCAAACTTAGGGAGAATAAGATCCAATTTTTCTATGCACTTTGACCATCTAAACACATATATGAAGCTAGGGTTTTTGTGGGTTGACTTTGACTTTAACCAGATTTATGGAAAAATTTCTTGGACTTCTTTGACTGGGTTTGACCAAGAAAGGAATGCCAAATTCTTTGTTTCTTTGACTGTATTGTTTGGAGTTTCTTTAATCGTTGACATTGGACTGGTTAGGGTTGCATTTACTATTGTTGACTTTGAATTTGAACATGGCCGAAAATTGCAGACTGGTGCTTTCACCAGATTTGTCTTTATCTCTCATATTTGATTGGATATTGGATTGGTTGACTTGAAAGCCAAGGATTTGAGCTTTTACTAGTTGTTTGATGTACCTCGACTATGGATCTATGCTGAAAATTTGATGAAAATCTAATAGATTTAGAATCTGGTGTGATTTTTCCCCTTTATGGGGTTTTTCCCTTGGTCTTTGACCTAAATATTTGTGTATCATTGATCTTTTTTATATTTTATTGTGCATATTATTGACTATTTTGTATACAATTTCTTATTGTTATTGGGTGATTGGAATCTAATTAAAAAATTGATTGCTACTAAAATAAGAAATTGTTAAAATAGATTATTCCAACAGTGAACATTGAAAATTTAACAGATATTTTCTCTAGTCACTAGATGGTTAGGTTCTTGTATAGCTGAATGGATCAAACATAGACTCAAGAAGATTGATTGGTGTTCATTAAGGAATTTTTAAAAGTTGTTAGGATGTCTAGTGTTGAAATGGCAACAAGAATTGACACCTTAAAGGGGGCTTCTAATTTAATTTACACTTAATTAAATTAGAAGAGAAATTGTAATTTCATCTCATGACAACTTGTATTAGTTAACTAAGTTATAAATACCGAGTTAGCTTAGGAAATTTGATTTGAGGGCTAGAGAGGAGGAATTTTAGAGTTGATTCCATTATTTAAAGGGGTCCAGTTACAATTATATATGAGTTGTAATTAGTTAACTCAATTAATCAAGCTAAAATCAGTTTAACTAGTTTTAACTAAATGATGAGCTACAGATAGGTCCAGTGAATTAAATCTTATTTAATTCATAATGAGTGACCGATTAGTTAACTGATAATTCACTATAAATAGTTGTTGCATGTCAGTTCTAAGGAAGTCTCAGTTGTGACTGAGGTTAAAGGGATGATAACTATCAGTTGTATAATTAGAAAATTGTACATGTTAGTTATATATTCACATGGATGCCTAAGAAGTATTGTGCAATCAATCCAAGGGATTTTCCTATTTTATAGGGCCAAAATTCCTCATGGAATACGTGAGAAAGGCAGGTTGAGCAGAGGTTGAGAATTGGCTTAGTATTTGTCTGATTTTGCCTAGATCAGTGTGAGACAGTTAGTAGAGTGCAGGAGTTTCTCTTGAGAGATAAACCATTGTATTGTTTCATGATCCTTGAATTTATAAAATATATCGATAGTGGGGTTTTAGGCAGTGTGCTTTCCCCATATACATCTTGTGTTTTGCGGTTGATTTACTTCTTTCTCTTGCTTATATGTGATTGTGCGATCACATTTTGTTTCCAAAAATTGTAGAAGGATTCAATATCTTGTTTTAGTACATCATAATATCAGATTGAATCCCATTGGTACAATTTATACAAGGTATCAAAACACCAGGAATCACAATAGAAGAGAAGAAATTGAGTTTTTTTTTAAAAGGTATCCAAATTTGCAGATTCATTCTTTGGTACCAGTAGCAGATCAAGGTGTCTTTCAATGGCTTAAGACTCAAATATGAACTCGAGGGAAATTAAAATTATATTTTATGGAAGGATGGGATGGGGAAAGAGTTGGAGGATAATAGACTGAAGGGATACATTGACACTGATATTCCTCAGTCCATTGCGTTAGATGCTCAACAACTTGATGCATGGAAGAAGAATGTGAAAAGGCAAGAAGGATATTGTTAGAGGGAGTTAAAGATCATATTGTCTTGAGTATACATGGAAAGGAAACTCCATATGCAATGTGGAAGGCCTTGAAAAATCAGTTTCCAACTAGCAGTGACCACAGGAAGCTGACGTTGAAATACAAGCTCAGAAAGATCAAAATGGATAAAGGCGATACGATCCCAAAATACTTGAAGAAGTTCACTCAATATCAAGATGAGATTGGAAGTGCTGGGATCACTATTTATGATGATGATTTGGTGAGCCTATCACTTCCAAGCCTTCCCAAGAGTTGCCACAACTACCAGGACTCTATGAATGGGAGGGAGAAACTACCAAAGTGGGAGTGAATGTGGTATAACTTGGTACAAGAAGAGTTTCGGCGGAGCACCAAAGATGGATCCTCATCAAAGACTGATGATGAGGAGAATTGTGCCTTGGCTAGCAAGGTGAAGAAAGGAAAAGGGAATGAATCCCATTCCAAATCTAAGATCAACAAGGCAGGCAAGAAGCGAGACTTGTCAAAGGTGAAATGTTTCAACTATCATGATCATGGACACTATGACACAAATTGTACACAAAAGAAGAAAAAATAAGAAGGCCTCAAGAGGAGAAGCGGGTGAAGCTTTGGCTTCACCATTAGAGTTGGACTTCACCCTCATCGTATGCATGGTTTCATCGGTGATGAGTTATGTGTGGTACTTGGATAGTGGAGCATCATTCCACATGATAGACAACAAGGAATTATTTAGTAGCTTGGAGGAGAAGTATCTCCAGATGCACATCGAGATGGGTGATGATGGGAGGTATAGTGCTACTGGTATTGGTACAGTTACCTTTCAGAGAGAGTCAGGTAAACCCCTCATCCTAAAATATGGCATGCATGTACCCGGGTTAAAGAAGAATTATGTTTTTGTTTCTATGTTGGAATATTGTGGCTATGATGTGATCTTCAGTGAAGGAAAGGTGTTCCTTCATCACAAAGCCACGGGACACGTGAAAAACATTGGGTTTTGAGTGAAGAGCCTCTACAAACTTGATGTAGATGATTGTGTCTCATTGAGCACTAAAGCATAGAAGGTGGTGAGTCAAGACATCAGTGAGTTATTGATATGAAAATGGGTGGATAACTTGAAATGTTTATGCGAGAGCACCTCCCACTCAGTTAAACAAATAAAAGATCGTTCTTATACATGATTGTGCGTAAATGAATACTTGAAACATGTGTATGTTTTTTTAGTTGTTTAAGTGCTTTAATTTTTTTTTTTTGATGATATTAAGCATGTGCAACAACCATAAAGTGTAGCAAATGAGCATCAACACATAACAACAAATTTAATAAAGGAGTTCACCCGAATATCGTGGGCTACATCTCCTTAAGCTTTTGTCAACTGACTTGGCTCTTTGGGATTATGATGAAAAAATTTCTTTTATAAGTTAAAAACTTAACGCCAATGGTCATTTGGGCTATACCATTGGGTTTAGAATACCATCATATCCCTGGAATGGATGCTATTTCTCTGAAAATAGAACTAGGATTCCTTTGACTTAACCTCATCTGTCGGTGCCCTTAAGCTTCCCTGAGCTTCTCTTTGGCACAAAATCCCTACAATTCCTCTTATGTCCTTGAAACCTCACCTATTGTCTTCATCATATATCATACCACCAAAATAAACTGATCATTTTCTCAAAACGAGCTCTGGCTCCCCAATCTAGGCCTCCATCCACTGTTGGCGCTGGGCTGCCCGATACTTCCTTGTGGATTATCAACCTTCATAAGTCTCCAAATGACTCTAAAAATTCTTTCAATGGGTTCATAATGTCAAAAATAGTCAGAATAGACTATTCACTTACTGAAATTGGCCTTTGGCTGCTTCGGTTACGCCTCCAACAACTGGTGGCACCCCTGGCTCTAGGTTCACTAAAAAATTATCTGAAACATCTCGGACTTCAAAAGTCTTCAAAAGCTTCTGCAAATCCCTCCATTGGATTTAAAAGGCTCAAAATAGTCATAATAGACTATTTTTTTGCTGAGAATGGATACTCGCTGCTCTGGATAGGCCTCATTCTCCTGCTGGCACCGGGTGGCCCTAGTGGCCCCTAGAATTTATCTGAAGCATCTCAACCCTCAGAAGTCCTCTGATGAATCTGCAAACCTCACCATTAGATCCAAAATTATCAAAATTGACATTTGGGTTGATGGGAATGGTCACTGACTGCCCTGGCTAAGTCTCATTCTCCTACTGGCCCCTGATGGCCCTGGTGGCCCTTAGAACTTCTCTGAAGAAAAATATCGCTCAGAAGTTCTCTGATGGCTCAAAAACGCTCACCAACGAGTTTGGAATGTACAAGAAAGTCTAAATTGACAAATCACACTCTCAGAATGGATGAATCTAGATGAAGAGAGAGCCTAATCAATTTTTGTCCAGTGACCCCTAAAACAACTCCACTAATTTTGGAGCACTCTAGTTAACTCAAGTTTAAAATGGTGAAAACCCCCAAATTTGGGGTGCGCTCCAAACTGCTTGCCATTTTAGCCGCAACATTAACTGTTTGGTTGGGTTGTTGGGCACATGCCCCAAACCCCGTGGTTACCATTAGCATTGGAGCGGAATCGTTGGAGTAACCACGCGCATAAACCGCACCATGTGAATGTTGAAAGCGATTGGTGGTTGGTGTTTTGTTGTTGGCATTAAGCCCTTGGGCAAGGGCTAAGGACTTATGGGGAGGGGATGCCCCCTCCGAACCCCCAAATTGGATTTAAACCAAATTCAAATATAACGTGAATCCTATGTTGGTTAAGAACCATAGCATAGGGGAGATGGTAAAGCACTAGCGTGCTATGTGGGAGGTCGTGCGGTCGATCATCTGGCCGTCCACCAAAATTTAAATGGTGGTTTAAGGGCCACGTGGTGGCCTAAGGGCTAGCCACGTGGTGCCTTTTCATTGGCCCACAAAACCATACACCCAATGGGATTGCGCCACATGTCCTTCTACAATTGGCCTAGAAGGGAATATTTCAGGGAATATTCCCTGAATATTCATTTTTTTTACTTTCCAAAAACCCAGTCAAACCTAGTCAAAAGCCAAAATTTTCATTTTACTGGACTTTTCAAATCATGATAAATTATTCATACGGTGTCAATTTTTTGAACCGTTCGGGGCACCGGAATCAAGAAGACGAGATCTATCTGGTCGCTCAAGTTCGACACACTTTCGAACACTTTGAAATTTGAGCTATCACTTAGGTCCTTGATCCAAATCTGATTAGTTATGGCACAAGAGGATGGTCCATCTACACCACAACACTTTGAGGATCATGCAACAGATTTATACAGGACTTCCAAAGGGTACACTTGCTCAAAGAGACAGATGCAGAGGGCGTACTATGGGGAAGTATACAAAGGCCACCTTTCACGATAATGAAATTCAAGCAACGACAATCCTTGAGAGAGTTAACTCAAAAGTGTGTGGACCGTTCTCAACAACTTCCACAAAAATCACATGTATTATGTTATTTTTGTTGATGATTTTTCAAGAAAGTGTTGGCTTTTCTTCATGCAGAAGAAAGATCAGACACTCTCCAAGTTTTGTGAGTTCAAGGCACTTGTCGAGAAAGATACAGGGAAGAAGGTGAAGGATCTAACGAGTGACAATGGTGGATAATATATATCTAATGAATTAAAGAAATTTTGAGCCTCAGAAGGAATCCGAAGAGAATTGATTGCACCTCATAACCCACAAAATAATGGGGTTGCAAAAATAAAGAACAAAATGATTGTGGGATAATCATGAGCTATGTTGCATGATCAGGGCTTACCGTTGCATCTGTGGGCGAAAGCATGCAATATTGTATTTGTGCAGAATCGTAGTCCTCATCAGATACTTGGCATGAGTACACCAAGAGAATTTTTCAGGTAAGAGATCAGATGTGTCGTATTTTAAAATTTTTGGTTCATCTGTTTATTTCCATGTGACCAAAGATGTCAGGAATAATCTAGATCCAACAAAATATTTGGGGATATTTGTGGGGTACAATGATACACCCCACAACTATCAGGTGTATTTTCCAGCACACAGAATGACAATGGTCAGAAGAGATGTGCCATGCTGTTGTCCCTTGAGAGAGAGCTTGAGTTGCATGTAGTTGAGGAGCTATTAGCTCCAAAGGATGAACCTCAGGATGTGGAGCAGCCACAAGTAGAGGAAAAAAGAGTGGTAGAAACCACTCATGCAGATCCATCTACCATAGATGGAAGGAAGCACACCATAGGGGCTGACAGATTGATGCTAGATGCGAGAGATAATCTGGGAGCACCCACATCACAATGCAGGCAGAGAAGGTCCCCCGAGCAGTACACTGGATACATGACTCTTATGAGCGAAGGTATTGAGATAGAACCATCCTCTTTCGAGGAATCAGTGCAAGAAATAGTGTGGGTTGATGCCATGGTTGAGGAGTATGACTTCATTATCAGAAAAAATGCATGGGAAGTTGTCCCAAGACCAATGGGGAAGTCAGTTGTAGGATCCAGGTGGGTCTACAAGCTGAATGAGGTAGTACATGGGACTGTGGAGAAGCACAAGGCCATATTTGTGGCTAGATGGTTCTCTCAGGTGGAGGGGATTGACTATGATGAGACTTTTGCACTAGTCGCAAGGTACTCATTGATTAGTTACATCCTTGCACTCTCAGCATAGATGGGATGGAAGATACATCAAATAGATGTAAAGACATCCTTTCTCAATGGATTTATTGAGGAAGAGGTGCAAATTGATCATTCGGAAGGTTTTGATGCCTTAGACAGGGAGTCGCATGTGTGCACACTCATGAGAGCATTGTATGGGCTAAAGCAAGCAGCCTGTGCTTGGTACACCAGGATCGAAGCTATTTCAATGGGTTGGGCTTCACCTAGAGTGAAGCAGATGCGAACCTATATCATATTTCGGTTGATGGTGAGATTTTGATTATTGTACTTATGTCGATGATCTGATACTGACAGGTGATGAGCAGTTCATAAATTCTTTCAAAGAGGATATTGCAAGAGAATTTGATTAAGGACATGGGGCTATGGCACTATTTCCTTGGATTGGAAATATGGCAAATATATGGAGATTTATTTGTATCTCAGGGCAAGTATTCCAAGGAGATTCTGAGGAAGTTCCATATGGAGGGAAACAAACCCATGTAGACTCCTCTTGCAGGAAACTTGAGGAAGGAGGATGCTACTTTAGGTGAAGTAGTGGATGCTACTATTTACCGGAAGCTTGTGGGTTCACTCATGTATTTGGTGAACACATGACAAAACATATGTTGCGTAGTTAACCAGCTAAGCCAAGCTATGTTCTAATCCGACCAAGATCTTTTGGAAGGCGGGCAAGCATGTTTTGAGATACCTCAGGGGCACTACAGAGCATGGATTATGGTACAAACAGACACAGGGAGTGAAGTTTCAAGGCTTCAATGATGCAGATTGGGCAAGAAGTCCATCCGACATGAAGAGAACATCAGGGAGCATCTTCAACATAGGATCAATAATAATTTCTTGGTACAACAGGAAGTCGAGATCATTTTCACTCAGTTCAACATAGGAAAAGTACATGGCAGCCAGTCAGGATGCATGCGAGGGCATCTGGATGAGGAAGATACTTGTTGGTTTGTTCAGTCAATAGATGGATCTGAGGGTGATAAATTGTGATAACCACAATTGCATCAAACTCTCAGTTAATCCATTATTTCAAGACAGGTCCAAGCATATTGATATCTGGTATCACCATCTCATAGATTGTGTTCAGAGGAGGATTATTTCATTAGATTACATCCCACGAAGGAGCAGGATGCAGACATCTTGATGAAGGCGTTGGCAAGAAGAAAATTAGAATTCCACAAAGACATGATAAGGGTAGCAGATAATACCTTTCTTGTTGACAGGGAGAGTTGAAATTGCAACAAGAAATGGCACCCAAAAGGGAGGTTCTGATTTAATTTTCCCTTGACTAAATTGGAAGAGAAATTGTAATTTCATCTCATGACAACTTGTATTGGTTAACTAAGTTAGAAATAATGAGTTATCTTATGAAATTCAAGTTTATGGCTAGAGATGAGGCATGTAGATTTGATCCCATGATTTAAGGGGGTCCAGTTACAATTATGTATGATTTGTAATTAGTTAACTCAAATAATTGAGTTAAAATCGGTTTAACTAGTTCTAATTGAGTGATGAGCTAGAGATAGGTCCAGTGAATTAAATCTGATTTAATTGACAATGATTGATCAATTAGTTAATTGATAATTCACTATAAATAGTTTTTGTGTTTCAGTTCTAAGGAAGGCCTAGTTGAGATTGAGGTTAAAGGGATGATAACTATCAGTTGTATAATTAGAAAATTATATAAGTCAGTAATAGAGTGACATGGAGGCCTAGGAAGTATTAAAAAATCAATCCAAAGGATTTTCCTATTTAATAGGGCAACAATTCCTCATGGAACGTGCAAGCAAGGCAGGTTGAGCAGAGGCTGAGAATTGGCTAAGTATTTGTCAGATGTTTCCTAGATTAGTGTGAGACAGTTGGCAGAGTGCAGGAGTTTCTCTTGAGAGAGAAAGCATTGTATTGTTTCATGATCCTTGACTTTATACAATATACAGCTAGAGGGGTTTTAGGCAGTGTGATTTCCCCAGATACATCTTGTGTTGTGCGATTGTTTTACTTCTTTCTCTTGCTTGTATGTGATTGTGTGATCATGTTTTTTTTTTCGCAAATTGTAGAAGGATTCAGTATCTTGTTTTAGTACATCATAAGTTCATATTGAATCCCATTTGTATAATTTATACATCTATGACCATGTCAGATGATCGAAAGAACTTCCAATTTTGAGGGAGTAGACAATCACGTGAAAAGGAAGGAACAACCTTCCAAGAATATGTCATGGGTTGAGATTGTAAGACTAGATGCTCAGATATGGAAGGTCTCTAGGAGCAATATTCCTTCTTTGAGGGGACCATGCCAAACAACTGGATATGCTTCAGTGGTAGAGGGGGAAATTGTGATTGCCACAAGAGGATACAATTTAGTGTCAAAGGAAGCACCTTATTCATGGAAACAAGAAAAAGTAGTTGTGGTGATGGATCTAGTGAAGGAAGCTAACCAATTTATAGTTGAGCCAAGGCATGAAACGAAGCATGTGTTAAGGTACCTACAATGTAAAAGTAGATATAGTTTGATATATGTCGTGAAGTGATACTGTAAGGATATACTAATTCATATTTTTCCAGGAGTGCAAAGGATGGAAAGAACACCTTTTAACCTTAGGGTGTTACTTCAACTTGGTATCGATTATGATTTCTTAGTTAAATAGGAAGCATACTCTTATTACACTCAGTACAATAGAGAAAATGTATATCATAGACAATGTCACAAGTCGTGAAGTAATGTGGCTTCAGAAGCTTCTTGCCGGACTCTTTGATCAATTCAATTCATCGAGGACCTTATGCAGAAGGAAGCAATGAAGCTCTAGTACATATCCACATATGATTAGATAACATACTTCTCACCAAGCCTCTATCTATAAATAAGTCTATATATTGTTGAGGCAAGCTTGGCATGATGCAAAATGTCTTTCTCATTGAGAGGGAGTTTTTATGTATTTGAAAGATTAGGTAGACCATATCTTGAGAAGCCAGAAGGACTTGGTTGGGTCATGATGATTTGACCATGGGAGATGGATACATTCACCTAAGAATATATAAGGACTTAGTTGGGTCATCTAACCAAGGGTTAATGGTCCAGGGAACTTGAAGGATTGGAAAAATATTCTCCTAAGAAGCTAGGACTTAGCTAAGTTATGTTGATTTGACTAGAAGAGATAGATAAAATTTAGCCGAGAATCTAGAAAGACGGCTTGGCCATGCTGATTTGGCCAGGGGTGAATGGTTCAGGGGCACATCCTCTCCTAGGAAGCCAAACGGACTTGGATGGGTCATGATGATTTGACTAGAGGAGATATATACACTTACCTAAGGATCCATAAAGGAATTTGGCAAGGAAATGTTGATTTGGCTAAGGGGTAAATGGTCTAGGAGTCAGAATGCCTACTCTAGGATGAACTGATCTATAGAGATGCAACAATATATGAATATGGTGCACATTTTTTATGGAGGAGAAATTTCAGCTAAGGGGAAATATGGTGCATCCAAGGAGAATACCTTCATTGCTAGGAGGAAGTGTTGATTTTTATAGCATCGGGTGGAATTCCCATATGCCTAAGTCAGTCTTGAAAAATAATAATAAAATTATTTTTGGGGCACCTGTTACACAATAATTTGTCACTATCCCTATACTCCTCGTTCCTTGATCCTAGAGGACCCATACAGTGATCCTTGTGTACTTTCCAACCATGGAATACATACCACTGAACCACATTTTGTTTGCCAATTCATCTCCCTTTACAACTTTTTTGGAAGATCCTTATAAGAACCTAGTTTTCAAGGTCGGCGCTTTCTCTCAGTGTCTAACTCGCGCCGATAGCAGAGATTTACACTGAGGCCCGCGTCGATCGACGCTCCGCCTTAATGTTGGGCTGGTATCGATCCTCTTTTAGAAAGTTTTTTAAATAGAAAGGAAGCTTCTGCGACTAGAAGCTTCGCGAGGCGGCGAGCTAGAAGATTGTTTTGAGGATATGGCCGAGGAATTCCCCTTTGGGCTTCTTGTTCCCAAGAAATAGGAACTACTCCAAAGGATAAGCTCTTTTCCCATTATTTGAGGGCCCATAACCTCCTCCTCCTCCATTGTTATATAAGGAGACCTCCTTCACCTCTACTACCTTAGTCTGAATCATAGTGAGAGCTGCATTTAGCATAGAGAGAAGAAGCAATCATAGCTTTGGGAGAATAGTGCAAAGTGTGATTGTTTTTGTGTGTTGGGAACATAGTGAGATCTTGGACCTTTGTGTATGAGGGTGTTACAAATGTGCTTGGATACGGACCTGCCGAAGGAGAGCCTCAACATCAAGGCGTGGTTGTAAACTCCCCTTGTCTTTATCATAATAAAATGCAACTCATATTTATCTTCCACTCTTGTTTACATTTATAATGAGATTTATAGCATTCCTTGATTAGTTAGATAGATTGTAATGGTTTTATGTTTGTCATGATTTTACGCTTGTCATGGTGTCTTGACTGTTTGTACAGGTAATCAGACGTTGGTAGTAATGTGTATCGAGCTTGAGGAGAACGATAGATCAAGAAGCTTCGACGGAAGACGACAACATAGCATCAAAACAAGGTAGGTCATCTTCCTTGCTTTGAATTTCATTTACAATCTAGGAAGGTAGATGTAGCATGTTCCCGTAATTGCTAGACCCACCCTAGGGCTAGAGGGATCGCCTCTATCCGCAGAGGGTATTTACCTGGACAACAAATTGGCGACTCTGCTGAGAGTTTCCTTTGAGTTTGTCACCCTTTGAGGTCTTCGTCATTCGACGAGTTTAGTGGAACAACCATTTCCCTATTTGTTCCTATGTTTTTCATCAACTACAATCTTTTAGTTTTTGCTTGAAGTGGAGAGTCTAGTCTTGGTTAGGAGAAATTCTTTGTTTTTTATTTTTCAGGCATTGGCGTTTTTATTTGTCTAATAGTCGCAACGATTGGTGCTTGTTGTCAGTTAGCAACCCGCGCCAATGGGCTGTTGGCGCTAGTTTCAGCCCCTAAAGTCGTGCCAGTTGGCGCTAATTTCAACCACTAAATTCATGCCTATTCCAGCATGTGTGAAAAATTAATATTTTTTCCCTAAGTCTTTCACCAGTGTGTCTTGCCCTTTCGGTATTTTTCTTTGTATAATTTACATGTTCTCCCCTTCACTCAAGTTGGTTTTATTAGCTTGTTAGTTTGGTTTTTTGGTTGTTTTTCATGTTCGGACGTGCATCCTTACATCCTAGTTTTTTCCAGGACTCTGCATCTATTTCCTAGTTGCATGCTTCGCGGGACATCACCCTGCTGATTAAGTTAGTATCCTTTCTTGGTGACCCATATCTAGTTGATTTCCTTTTTCTTTTTGGTTGATTGAGTGATCAAGTCTCAAGTGTTTGTTCACTTGTTCGCTTGTGATAATAGATTACCTTGCTCATTGTTTAGCTGAAAAGTCTTCTTTCTATGATTGCTTCATGTGAAGGGGAATGAATGCATTGTTTTAAGCCCACACTTTGGAAGTCCTCTTTTGCTTGAACTAATATGTCTTGTAGCCTTTTGAGGAATTTCATTACAAAGTGTTTAAAACAGCGATTTCATTCTTAGTGTTTGTTTGCATCCCTTTTACATTCATCCTTCCATTAAGGAAATTTGCATTCATTTAGTTTTCGTCTCAAATTTTGCTTTTCGTTAAAGTGCATTAGATCACATTGCATTTAAAAGTATTTTTTGAAATTTATCATTGAACTTAGATTACATTGTTTAATGATTGAAAACTAAAAATTGCATTGAGTGCATTCTCTTTCATTACAAGAATGCATTAAGTAGATTCTCATTTCATCGAAAAATGCATTGAGTGCATTCTTATTCTTTCAAAAGAAAAAGGAAATTGTGCATAGATTACATTGCATCATTCGCACTATTGAATGTTTTAGATTACTTTTGGGATAGTGAAAGTCATCTATTTAGGAAAAAGCTTCGTTTGCAGTATTACTGTTTGTTGCATCATTGTTTGAGACTCTTCCCTTAACTAGATAGCATTCATCGAATTGAAATATTTCTTTTCTCATATAGCTGCATATAGGATATTGTTAGATGAAATTCAATAGGGCCTTGAAACTGAGACATATTTCAAGATCAAGTTTAAAATTTATTCAATCAACCTAAGGAAGCATTGAAACTTAACACTCATATTTAGAGGTCTAGACTAGTGACGTGTTCCAGCGTCGTTAAACCTAGTAGTTGTCATTCACCATCTGGCATTAGACAACACTAGTACATACTTGTCCTCCCCGTACCATCGTGTATATAAAGGGAGACCCTCATAGGTTGCAATCCTTTATCCATAGGAAGCTGATTCTGCCACCCTGTAACCCTGATACACCGAACACAACATTTGAGGATACTGCCTACACATACATCAAGTCCTTGGTCATTTCTCTTTCATTTGATCACCAAGGTGTATATTGCAGTTCACGATTACCTAGTAACCCTTTATGCCTAGAATACCCCGAGTAGTCATTTTTTATCTTTATTGACTCTTTAAATCTGAAAATATCATCGAACACTTTTTCTTTCATGCTCGTTCAAATGGAAAGTGACTAGAGTCACCTTTTGTCCTTTTATTGACACTTAAAATATAAAAAGGCAAAGTTTTGCTTCAATGTCTTAAAAATTAATTGCCCATGAACTTTTTCCGATTAAGTTATCTTCCTTGGTGTTTTTTGAGCGTTTTTTCCAATGGAAATGTTTTCGTAATTTACCAACCAAGGAATCCACTTCGAAGGGAATCCTAGTCCTTTTCCTTCTTTTGCGAATGTTGGTGCTCCTTATATGGCAACATTTTCCCTTCCTAGGTTAACTGTTGGTTTGAATGTTTGGTTACTTTCGACCTCGGTGGTCTCAAGTGTCCCAACCTCTGTTCAACCATCTCCTTCACCTGAACAACATCATGTTTATCCCAAAATTGACCCCTCACCTTCTTCACCTATTTCTTCACCTCGTTCTTCCTCTTTGCCTGCTAAAAGTCTAGATTCTAGTAATCGGGTGGCTAAGAAGAAGAAGAAGAAGAAGAAGGAAACTAAATTAGGGGGAAAATCGACAACTATTGCTACTGATGCAGCTATTATCGAGAAACCTCCCACTCCATCTCGCCGAGTCAAATTCCCTTGCAAGCTATATGAGGGTGACCACCTTCTTCGTGATTGCCCTGGTATTCCCAAGGTGCTAGAAGTGTGATCCGTTGGCCTAATTCGTCCTTCATCATCAACCTCTAGGCATCATGCTGATGATGAGCTTTCAGCGAAAGATAATAAGACTTGTAAGAAACAGGGTAAGATCAAAGTTCCCTGTAGGTTGTGTGAAGGGAACCATCCCATTCACCTATGTCCTTATATGGATGAAGCTTCTAAATTATTGGATACCCTTTCGGCTTCTAAGTCATATCTTCCCATCGGTTACTAGAATTTCTCTTCGAGTCTTCCACTAGTTGATCAAATGATTGGTCAGGATTCATCTTTGGTCGATCCCGCTCCCTCGAAAATTCAAAATCACGAATCCATTCCTGGCCAACCATTGGTCGTGGAATCATTCGATCTGATCTTGCCTACCGTTCATCAAGTCTTTTCCGTCGAGAGTGGACCTCATACCTCTCACGTTCTTCTTGTTTCTTCAAATTCCTCCCATTTCAGTGGTTTAGGAAGCTGCTTCCCATGCTCCCATGTACGTGGTATAAGAGGATGCTCCTCCTACTCCCGTAAAACAAGGGGATGACCATTCCATCCCTATGGTGCCCCCTCCAATTAGTTTGATCACTTCTTTTGATTGGAGTCGATTCGCAGGATACCGTCTTCCTTCATACAGGTCTATGATGTGGCCGTACCTAGCACGATTATAGATGAAGGTGCGTATGTTAGTATTTTGTCTTCAACTACTTGGCAAGCTTTTAGTTCTCCACCACTTGTGCCTATTACGCAGAACCTATTGGATTTTAACAAAGGAACCAGTCAACCATTAGGGATCCTTCCAAAGTTGCCTATTACTTTGGGAGGGAAAACCATCTATATAGATGTGATGGTGGTCCAAGGCCCCTTGGATTTTAATCTACTCTTGGGGCGCGACGATTCTTATGCTATGGGTGCGCTTGTCTCTTCCCTCTTTCGTGTGATTTGTTTTCTGCATGAGGGTTGGATCATGACCATTGATCAGCTTTCCTTCTTTGGTCCACATGTGACATCTAGTCCACCGTCGTATCTTTCGGGTCTTTATCCGTTGGTTGTATCTTCCCCGCCACAGGTTAATTATGTGGCCACTTGTTCATTGCCTTCATCCTGTGATAGTTTCGTCGAGTACCATCTACTGGGGGCATTCGATCGCAATTTCCGAGATTTTTTTCTCCCATCAGATGAGACCCTCTTGGCAGCCATGATTTCTTATTCGCCATGGTAAGTTGTCAGCAGAGCATAGTTCGATTTCTTGTGTCAAGCTCCTTAAAAATGAAACAAGCTCTCTTATGAGGATAGTTCTTTTACTATGTCAACCTTGTTAAAAAATGAATTAGGTCTTGAGGATAGTTCTTTTACTGCATCAACTTCGTTAAAAAATGAAACATGTTCCCGTTCAATTCGAATCTTTGATCAGATCTCATAAAATCCTAGTTGATTCTTTCACTTGATCTCGTAACTGAACCCGTCAGTAACTAGCAGTCTACTCTGGCGAATGGACTGAAGCTTGGGGGGCATGTACCTAAAATTGAGTCACCATGCTGGGGGCATGCAAATATTTTTCAAGCATAGTTTATCTTTGTTTCAAGCTTGTGTAAAAATGAAACCATTTCCAAGCATATTTTTCCATGTTTTCAAGCTTATGTAAAAATGAAACCATTTCCATTTTACCTCTCGTGATTGCTATTTTATCAGCCTGTTTTGCCAGATGAGCCTTGGTTTTCTCCTTCCATCGTCACCATCTCCTTGGCTAATCATATGCTTTCACTTGATTGTCTTACCCATTCATGAGGAACTACTGCAATGAGTGGTCTTATTAGCTAGCCTCCTGACCTTTACTTGTTCTGAGCAGTTCCACCATCACTGGAACTAGTTGCTACCCTTAATACCACTCGTTCCTCCAGGAGGAGTCAACTTTCAGCTCTTTTCTGACTCTTAAAAATATGAAAGGATTTCTGAGACTCTTGTCATTTTGAACTCGTTAAATGGTTGCGAAATGATATCTACCCGGTATACTTTTACCGCCTTTTCGGGCTGGGATAGATTATTTACAAAAAAGGAATACCTTTTCTGAATCTTAAGAACATGAAAAGACACTGAGTTCTTCCTTTTTCAAACTCATTAAAATCTAAATGACATCGGAAATCGTCACCATGACGTAACCGAGTTCCTCCTTCCTAGGGCTTGTAAAATGTACTAGGATGGATTTGTCCAAAGGACAAACTTAAATATGACAAGCATATGCTATCCTCTTCAAGCTTGTGTAAAAATAAAGAGGTACTCGCCAGAAATGGTGGGGGAAAATGAAAGTTGTTCGTCAGTTATGTCAGCAGTATGTCACTCTTGAACATGACACTTTTCTGCAGTTCGTGTTGGGTTGGGATATATTCACTGTGTCACTTTGCCTCCATGGATTTGGGAAATCTGTTTGCCTCTCATTTGATTACCAATCTTGTCAACATGACCTCTGATCCTATTTGAGTCAAATGCTTCCAAATTTCAAAATTGTGTCACCGATATGTTCAAGAGAAAATCCTTCTGCAATTTGTACATTCCTTGATTCTTTGTTTCAGTCTTGATTAAAAATCATATCAAATTCTTTGTTTCATTTCGATGATGTGGGATTCATTATGACCCTCCTTCGACGGATTGCTTCCTGTCGACTTCATCTTATTATCCGAGAAGTTGATCTAGAGACTCCTATCTGGTACCTTAGGGCTTGCATGCCTCAATGGCAAGTTCTTCACATTAAAAGACGAGTCCTCATCATTGGCCTTTGATCGAGTGATTCTGCGGGTGTTTGACGCCAGATCACTGTTCACATTTCGTGGATTGTACTAGTTGTACCTTGAGAGCCATTGTCATTATTGGTGGTTTCTCTCGTGCCTGTTAACATCTTTCATCATTGGCGGGTAATCAGGTGACTTTCTTGCATGTTCGACTTCAACTCCCATATTCGCATGCTTAAATTTGTACTTGTTCACATCGAGATGGAGCGCAAGACCCCGGGTTTTTTCTGATAAAATCTAGGCTGCGGAATATTTTGGTTTATCATGACTGTTTACATGACTCTTTTGATTGGATGGTTGCGACCATACCATGAGTCTGTATGAGATCCTTCTTAGATGGATGGCTACGACCATACCATGGTCTCTTTTATGGATGGCTACGTCCATACCTTGATCCATGTATTTTCATCAGAGAATCTAGTTATGTATATGTATCTATGCTTGATTTGCAGGTCTCTCGATGGTAGAGTCATGTTGCACGTATTTGTAAAGAATTTCACCCCTTAGTCATGTTCGGACTTCATACTTTAGGGGGCATCTGTTACACAGTAATTTTTCACTACCCCTGTACTCCCCGTTCCTTGATCCTAGAGGACCCATACAGTGACCCTTGTGTACTTTCCAAGCATGGAATACATACCCCTGAACCACATTTTGTCTGCCAATTCATCTCCCTTTATAAATTTTCTGGAAGATCCTTATAAAAACATGGTTTTCAAGGTCAACGCTTTCTCTCAATGTCTGACACACGCTGATAGTAGAGATTTACACTGAGGCCCGCGTTGATCGGTGCTCTGTCTTAATGTTGGGCCCGCGTCGATCCTCTTTTGGAAAAAAATTTAAATATAAATGAAGCTTCCGCAACTAGAAGCTTCGCGAGGCGGCAAGATGGAAGTTTTTTTTGAGGATATGGCCGAGGAATTCCCCTTTGGGCTTCTTGTTCCCAAGAAATAGGAACTACTCCAAAGGATAAGCTCTTTTCCCATTATTTGAGGGCCATAACCTCCTCCTCCATTTTTATATAAGGAGACCTCCTTCACCTCTAGTTTGAATCATAGTGAGAGCTACAATGAGAATAGAGAGAAGAAGCAATCATAGCTTCGGGAGAATAGTGCAGAGTGTGATTGTTTTTGTGTGTTGGGAACATAGTGAGATCTTGGACCTTTGTGTATGAGGGTGTTACAAACGTGCTTGGATACGGACCTGCCGAAGGAGAGCCTCAACATCAAGGCTTGGTTGTAAACTTCCCTTGTCTTTATCATAATAAAATGCAAATGATGTTTATCTTCCACTCTTTTTTACATTTATAATGAGATTTCTAGCATTCCTTGATTAGTTAGATAGATTTTAATGGTTTTATGTTTGTCGTGGTGTCTTGACTGTCTGTACATATAATCGGACATTGGCAGCAATGTGTATCGAGCTTGACTAGAATGACAGATCAATAAGATTCGACGGAAGACAACAACATAGCATCAGGACAAGGTAGGTCATCTTCCTTGCTTTGAATTTCATTTACAATCTAGGAAGGTAGATGTTAGCGTGTTCTCGTAATTGCTAGACCCACCTTAGGGCTAGAGGGATCGCCTCTGTCTGCAAAGTGGATTTACCTGGACAACATCATCAAGTCCACCCAAGAAGACAAGTCAGACCAGCCACATGAAAAGGTGTATCCCTTGGGCTAATTCACCCCTATTTGACTAGTATATATACATTATTTTATATTTCCTTTTCAATTTACCAATGAAGAGCAATGAAGGACAATTTATCTTGAGATAGGACAACAAAAGGAGTCACAATATTGAGGAAAGAAGTCGTAATCAAGGAGTAGTTCTTAAAAAAAAGAACTCTGGTTATAAAGGACCCAAGGTAGGGCTTGTTTGGAGGGTTGCAGGAGCCACGTTTTGTAAGGGACGTAGGGCCTCTCATAGACCTTAAAGAGGACATGCAGAGACTTGTTGATTTCTAAAGGTTTGAATGTTATTTTTTATTTGAAAATTAGCGCAAATTTCTAAACCAATTCGATTTGTAAAGCTTGCTCAAGAATAATTTATCGTAAAGAAAATATTTTGAGTTTTCTCCTAAGGTTGGGTTTCCCATTGTAAAAATATTGTATCTATTGCGCATGGTTTTATTTATATGATATTTACTATATTTTTTTATTTATTGTTGATATTTTCTATGTATAATTGCTCAATGATATCAATGGTATGAGATAAATTGATTTAAGATCATTAGGTGGTAATTATGAAATCAAAAAATTGTTTTCTACAATGCATCTTGTAAGAAAAATGAACATTTATACAAAGAAGATGAAAATCCCAAGTCACCTAGAAATGAAGAAAAGCCTGAAGTCTCCAATCTCAACAAAAGCAAGCACAAAATTCGGGAGGAGTTTAGAAACATTGCTACACCAAAAAGCTATGTAAATGCTCTCAAGAAGTCCATTCACAATGTGGGAAACAATATGATAAGGAACAAGGACCAACAACATTCTCTAAAGCCGATCAACTCCAAAAAAATTGTTGCATTAAGGAAATCATACATAGCGAGGTGTCAAACTATTTTTCTTGGTCATTGTTTTCTATGCAAAAGTTTTGGACATCAAGCGAGACAATGCAAATCTTATAATTTTTGTGAAACATGGTCTCATCAAAATTATAGGAATAGGATTATATACCACATAATCATAGATACTAATGGCTTTAGTAATAGAAATCATAATTCATTTGCTCCCTTATCTAACTATAGTATAGTGTTATAGATGCAACAATTTTGGACATATAACACGAGATTATCCTACAAAATGAAGAGAATGGTTTTGGAAGAAAAAAAAGGAATAACCACCAACAAAAAAATGTAGACTAGTTATGTTTGCTAAAAATAATCAAATTTAGTGTTATGTTAATAGCGAGTGCTATAGACATGTGACTAGAGATCAAAATAAATTTATTATTCTAGAAGAAGGTAAAGGAAGAAATGTGAGTTTTGGAGACCATGGATTTACAAAAATTGTTGGAAGAGGCATCGTAAGCCTTGATGAAGGTAGGGATAAAATACAAAATGTTTGTACGTTGAAGGACTCAAACATAATATTTTAAGTGTCAACAGAATGTGTTATCGAGGTTATGATCTCACTTTTCATTGTGAATTAAGGAAGAAGAATTTAGAAATATTAGTGGGAAGAGCGATATGGAATCCAGACAATGAATATAATCTTGATGAAATTCTAAGACAATTGAGCATTGACAATTTGGTAAACTTCAAAAAAACACGAGCAGTGAGAGATATGCCCAAAATCTTGAAACCAACAAGTGTCATCTAGAAATATTTCTGAAATGGGAAACATACAACAATGAGCTTCAAATCAATGGAGTTCTTGACATCAATACCATTAGAGCTTGTTCACACCAATCTATGTGGAGCAACGATAACACCAACACTAGAATGTGAAAGGTACTTTATGTTGTTTATTGAAGGTTTTACTTGAATGGTATGGATTGAATTTCTTAAAGCAAAATCAAAAGCACTAGATACTTTCAAGTGCTATAAAAACACTGTTACCGATGAAATAGGTAACTGCACTGGTACCTACTTTTTGATGTAGCAAAAAAAACACCCGATTTTGAAAGTGGTGATGCAGAAACAAATTTGTTTTTTGAGCATGTTTTTGGCACTTTATTTATTTATTTTTTATTTTTTTTGTAATGCTTTTTATGTCGATTTTTAATAGCGGTGGCATATCATCACCAACGTTTTTTTAGAGGATTGATTTTGACACTATACATTTTATAATTTCTTCTTCTTCCGTGAGATGTTTATTTTTAAGTGCATTTATGTACTTGTGTTTTAAAAAGAAAATAATAATTTTTTTTAAAATAAAAACTTGTAATGATATCTTCACTTCTTCACATAGATAAAAAATGAAAAAGGGGTTAATATTATAAAATTTATATTTTCTACAAGTTTATGTATTGCTAATTAATTTTTCAATCCACATCAAATAATTGTCGCTAAAAAACCAATATTTTGAATGATATGACAAAAAAATACAAATTTTCAATACAAATATATTGCAAAAAACACACTTTTAGAGATTTTTTGTTAAAAAAACATGTTAAATAAACTAATTTTTGGGAAAACCTTAACAAAAAAACTTAATAAAATAGCATTTTTATTGAATTTTGTGTCAAAAAATAATAGCAATCACATGTTTTTTGCAAAAAATAAGGATTCTTCTCATAAAGTATCAAAGTCTAAACATTACAAGTAAAACTAATTAATAGATCTCAAAAATGAGCTTTTTTTGCAAGCATAACTTAGAGATCCTCAACAATATCAACTAATACATGTTCAACATCATCTAGAACATCATTGATAGCTTCTTCCGCAACATTTTCTACTTCATTTTGGCCATTTTCATCTTCTAATGGATCTTTCATGTCTGCAAATATTCCAAAGTGTCCCTTTCCAATCATTACATATAATGGTGGTTGAGGTTCCTTTCCTTTTTTTGCCACACATGATTCATTAAAATCCCCTTTCCTCAAACCAACTTCTTGCTTCGCATTTGGAAGGAATTCAAGAGCATTAATTCTTTGTTGAATAAATTTGCATTGCATTGGGTCTTTCTCAATGGCAATGCAATTTCTTCCTTTTGGTAGGCAACATGCTAGTGTTGTACCTAATCATCAAGTACAAAAGAAATAAGTAAGAAAATTAGTATAAAGACATAAAAGGTAAAAAATAAAATATTTAAATTTAAATTTGTATAAGAAAACTTACTTGAACCTGAAAATAGATCCAAAACCCAATCTCCTTCATTTGATGGCGTCACCCGGCCTGCCTCTGACCCTTGGTTGGGCGGAGGGAAATTCCGAGAATCGCCCTTTGCCCAGCCGAGGGCCGAAGGCAGGCTGGGGGACCCTCAACGATGCCACTCGGCTGGCCTCCACTTAGCCGAGTGTGATTCTCAGAATCACCCTCCACCCAACCAGGGGTGATTCTCAAAATCGCCCTCCGCCCAGCTGGGAGCGATTATCAGAATAGCCGTCCGCCCAGTCGGGGGTGATTCTCGGAATCACCCTCCGCCCAACTGGGGATCGGAGGCAGGCTGGGCGGTGCCATCGAGGGCTGCATAGCATGTCTCTGGCCCTCGGCTGGGCTGGGTCGGAGGCAGGTTGGGAAGCCCTCGATGGCGCCACCCGGATGGCCTCTGGCCCCCAGTTAGGTGGAGGGAGATTCTCGGAATCGCCCTCCCCCCAGCCAGGGGACAGAGGCTGATCGAGTGGCACCGTCGAGGGCTTCCCAGTCACGGGTCGGAGGCAGGCTGGGCATCCCTCGACGGCGTCGCCCGGCCTGCTTCCGGCCCCTGGCTAGGTGGAGGGCGATTCCAAGAATCACCCTCGGTTGGGCAGAGGGCGATTCCGAGAATCACCCCCAGTTGGACAGAGAGGGATTCCGAGAATCACGTCCGGCTGGGCGGAGGGGGATTAAAAGAATCAACCCCGACTGGGCGGAGGGCGATTCCAAGTATCACCCTGGGCCGGGAGAAGGTGATTCTGAGAATCACCCTCTGCCCAGCTAGGGGTGATTCTCAGAATCGTCCTCCGCCTAGCCGAGGCTAGAGGCAGGCTGGGCAGCGCTGTCGAGGGCTGCCCAGCCTGCCTCCAGCCCCTGGCTGGGCGAAGGGTGATTCTCAGAATCACCCTCTGCCCAGCTGGGGGTGATTCTCGGAATTTCCCTTTGCCCAACCAGGGGTGATTCTCGAAATCGCCCTCCACCCAGCCGGGGGTGATTCTCGGAATCACCCTTCGCCCAACCGGGGGTGATTCTTGGAATCACCCTCCTCCTAATCGGGGGCCGGAGGCAAGCCGGGCGGCACTGTCGAGGGCTGCCTAGCCTGCCTCCGACCCACGGCTGGGTGAAGGGAAATTCTTGGAATCACCCTCCGCCCAGCCGGGGGCTAGAGACAGGCCGAGCAGCTCTCGACGATGCCGCCAGGCCGTCCTCCGGCCCCCGGTCGGGCAAAGGGTGATTCCGAGAATCTCCCTCCACCCAGCCGGGTGGTGCCATCGAGAGCTGCCCAGCCTGCTTCTGCCCAACCAGGGGCTGGAGGTAGGTTGGGTAGCCCTCGACGGCACTGCTCGGCCTGCCTCCGGCCCCTGGATGGGTGGAGGGAGATTCCAAGATCACCCCCAGCTGGTCGGAGGGCGATTCCGAGAATCACTCTGATTGGGCCGAGGGCAGTTCCGAGAATCACCCATAGCTGGGCGAAGGGCGATTCCGAGAATCACCCCCGGCTGGGCAGAGGGTGATTCTGAGAATCACCCCTGGCTGGGCGAAGGGTGATTCCCCCTCGGTCGGGCGAAGGGTGATCCTGAATCACCAGCTAAGATGAGGGCGATTCCGAGAATCACCCCCAAATAGCAGAGGGCGATTCCGAGAATCACCCCTATCCAGTAGAGGGCGATTCTCGAGAATCACCCTTCCGCCCACCCGGGATGATTCGAATCGCCCTCCGCCTGGGCCCGAGGCCAGAGGTCGGTGCTCGCCAAGGGCTGCCCACCGCTCTAGCAGCGGAAAATTAGTTTTTTTTTTTTTTTTTTTTTTTTTTTTCAATCACAAAATATTTTAAAAATTCAATTTTTTTTAAAGCAAAAACTATTATAAAAAAAATGTATTGTTTAGTAAAAAACAAAAAAAACAAAAAAAAAAACAATAAACAATAAACTATTCAATTGAAATTTTAAAATATAAGAAAACAATAAAAGCAAATTAAAAAATATGTTTTAAAAAATAAACAAACAAACATAAAAAAAAATTCTTTTTTAATTTTACTTTTTTTTTAAATTAAAACAATTATTATTTAAAATATAAAAAAACAATTTAAAAAAAATTAAAATATGTTTTAAAATATAAACATATATAAGAAGATTTTAATTTTAATTTTTTATTTTCTTAAAACTAAAACAATTATAATTTAAAATATAGAAAAACAATAAAAAAATTAAAAAATATGTTTTTATATATAAACAAAGAAATATATGAATAATAAATTTTTCATTTACTTGTTCATTTTTAAAAATTGTTTAAGTCATATAATTTCTCCATAATTTCATGGTTCAAGTATCTTGAAAACTTAAGATTTAAAAACTTTAGATTTACAACTTGTCATTAAGGTTTTTATGCGCTGCGAAATTTTATCTTTAATATTATGGTTGAAAATAATTACAATTTTAAGGTTTTTTAGAGTCAAGATATTTTATGTTTAACAATATGGATAAATTTTTTTCAAAATGATAAGCCCTTCAGACATGATTTTGTTTATATTTAACATCATCTATCAAAAAATTTATAATTTTACGATTTTTCAATGTCCTAATATGTTGTCTTTAATTCCATAGTTACAATGTGTCAAAAGTGTGACACAATGGTTTTTTTGTTATTCCAGCATCAACTCGTTTGTTTTGAAAGTGTTTTTTCAATCATTTTTTCAAGAAACAATTTTGTTTTTAGAATAATTTTATAAAAAGGTGAAATTTTACCTTGAAAAAAATATATTTTTGGAATACACACTTTTTGTTTTTGGGGTGTTTTTTCATGTTTTTTTGAGTCTTTTTGGGTTAGAGTTTTCATTTGGAGGTAATAGTTCTCGTTTCATCGCTAACATTATTTAAATTGTAACTAGATTTGGTCTTCATAATTATCATCATATAAGAAAAAGTAAATTTTATTTTTCAAGCATGGGTTTCTTATTAATTTTTCTTAGGGTTATAATGTTCTTTGTCGTTGATAATTTCATTTTTATACTTTTCATAATTTACATATGCATTCAAATAATAAATTTATCACATGATTAGCAATTATGTAGAAATAAAAATAACATCGGTAATGCAATGAAACATAAAGGAACAATAGAAGAAAATCATGCACAAATAGAGACACCGGGATTGGTGGGATACCAGGGAAAAACCCCACAAGGGGGAAAACCCAGAATTCAATTCTTCTTCTTCTATTAGATATTCATAAATTTTTCAACTAAGACACAAAGTAAATCCATAGTGAGATATATCACTACATAAGGCCTCTTATATCCTCTTCCAACGGGGATCCAATGCTACGACCCGGGAAACCTCTGCCAGCAAGGAGCCAATGTTATGACTTGGGAAACCTAAAGACAATAGGAGGGATGCCACTTACCTTATAATTAGGTAATTATCACACCTATCTTATTGTCTAGTAATAGTAGGAGGGATACCATTAACCATAAATGGTAAGGATCACGCCTATCATATCAGATTCTGATGATCTTCCCAGTTTGACCCTCAAAATTCAGTGGTAGAACACCTGCATCTCTAGCTTGAGCATGATTCCACTTACCATAAGTAGTGAGGATCGCACCTAACTCAAGAAACCAACACCCATTAGTGAGTTGGGTGGGAAATATGGATTCCAACTGGGGTATAATTTGGAAAATCCAGAGGTACCTCAACCGCAGGAGATTTAAGGCTTAATTCCTCACCCTGGGAGCTCAAACAGGGGGAAAGAACATAGATTAGTGTCCTTGATAAACCCGAACCCTTACTTAGGTGGTTCACATCCATCAATCCATGTTTCTCTGCAATCTTCTCATCAGTCAAAGTATGACGAAATCTCTCAACCCAATCATCATCAGTGCATCCATATAATCTCATATATATGAAAGTATATCTCATACCACAATCCTTCTTCTGCTTGATCATCAAAGGTTCATTACCTATCAAGAATAGATCATCAATGTATAAAACCAAAATCAAATTCATACCTTAAAAATTTGAAATGGAGGTTCTAAACAACACTACTTCTTGTGAGTCCAAGCTTCACCAGGAAACTATCAACTCAGGAAGCTTGCTTCACACCACATAATGCTTTCTTCAATCTACAAATGTGAGTCTTCTTTTTTGTACATCAAACCTCTGAGGTCGTGAAACACTTAATTCTTCCTTGAACCTTTCAACACTTCCATCTGCTTCATATTTCATCCTATATATCTAGTTTTAAGTTGTATCATCCCATACATCATCCTTCACAATTGATTCTTCGACCATAGTACCCTTCCAGACATGTCCTCTCACAACTACTTCATTCTATTTACAATTATCATCGGTCTTGATCTCGATAGAGGGGAATGTTCCCCTAGACTTCTCTTTATTTCAACGGCATAGCTTACTTTGATGATAAGTGTCAAGAACCATTGCTAGAAGAGGTTTTACAGGGACTCTATATAGTCCTCCCATTCTAGATCACAATATCAAAAGAGTGACATAAATAGTGGAAAAATAAAATATAAAGAATATTAAAAAAAAAAAATCAGTATAGTGGTTAGAGTGCAAAATAAAAAATAATGAAAATTCATAAATTCAAAATAAATGGAAACATACAATAAAATAAGCGTACATTATATTTTGGGTTTGGGGTATGCCTTAAAATTTCTTATACTTTGTTAATGCTAACAGCTAGAGTAATTATGAGTGACGCCATTTTTCTTGAATAACATTGACGAATCATCCTGCTGGTAACAACCATTGATGGTTTGACAACTAAATTATGATAAGTTTCTCACTATATAAAAAGAAAAGAAAAATGGAAATTATATCTATAATCATGCTTTAAGACTATACATTACAATTCTAAAAACCAACTCACAAATTTATATAAACACTCTGCAAATAAACATTGAACAAATTGAAAAGAAGTACAACAAGGTTTACTAATAAACTGATTTTTAATTAATTAAAAAAAATACTTATATTGAAAAATTGAAGTTAAAATTAATATACGGCTAAAATTTTATATATATATATATATATATATATATATATTTTATTATGGGATTTTAAACATAAATATTTAATATTTTCTATCCTTATTTAAAAAAATATTTTCCATAATATTAACTCTGGACACCATATTCATATTCATACTTAAGCTTTTATTGGGGACCAAAGTCTTGTAATCACATGAATTCAACTTTTTTATTTATATTTATTTATAAAAATGTATGTATCTTACTTTTAAATTTATATAAAGTATCAAATCAATAAATTACAAAATCTAATCTTATTATAATGAAATATATAGATAACTTTGTCGTTTAGATAGAAAGTGGCCTTAAATAATTATAGAGAAACGTAGAATTTATGTTATTGGTAATATTTAAATTAAAAAATTATTATTATTATTATTATTACTATTAATGTGTATTATTTTTCAGAAAAAATGATATAATTTTTTATAATTTGAATTAAAATTGTACCCGTAAAATTTAAATTATAGTTTTAATTTTCTTTATTTTGCATTATAAGTTAATTGTACATTGGTTTTATATTTAGTTGGGAAAAAAGCAAAATTTTATTTTATTGAGAAAATGATACAAAATTACATTTTGTGGATGTATTTTTCACATGCATTCTATAAGTGAGGATTGAGTTTTATGTACCTAAGGTATTTTAAACTTCTCCTAGAGAGAAAAAACATGCTCATAATTTATTAAAAAAAAAAATCTACCTTAGGGCAATGATACGTACATAAATATAAGACCTTAAAGGCTTTTCATCGAGGGACTCACAAAAAAACAAAATGATATATCAAAACTATTGATTGTGCAAAATTTCTATGAAAGGGTGATGGCAGAATTTAGAGATTTTAGCTTCCTTTCTTTGCTTTATTAACCACCGCCAAAAATCCTTCCTAAGCCCTTCTTTAGAAAGTTGATATGCAATATAGTTTTGCTCCCTGTAAACATGTCTGAAAGAGATATTACCAAATGTAGCTTTATTATGTTGCAACTCCTTAACTAATGGAAGTAGAAGATGGTTGTCACACTTTTAGACTATGGAAAACCAATTAATTGCAAGCCTAGAGTCCCTGAAAACTTGAAGAGACACACATCATTTTTCTTTTTCAATGAGTAGTAAAAGCTTAAGAGCCATAAGTTCTGAAAATTTATTTGAACCATGTCCCAACTTCATATCCATTGAGAAATAATGAGAATAAAATACATCCCCTCCCCCACATATTTTATCTTCTCCTTGAGATGTGTCATCAAAAAAATCCCAGGGGATCATTTTTTTAAATCTCTTCCTCAATGATTATTCTCAATTCACCGACCTGGGATTTTTTCAGAAGATTCATAAATATTGCAAGGCTTTGAGAAGAAATATGATCTAGATAAGAAGGGGAGCCCTGAATAATTCACTTGTTCCTTGCAAGCCAGATGTTCCAACACAAAATCAGAGGCACTACTATGTAATTCCTTAGTGCACTCTATGAAAGGAAAATTCAGAATTTGTTCAACACCTTTTCACTGAATTTCTTTTCACGAAGGAAGTTTGGAATATGCACAAAGCAAATCTTTTTTTTCTGTCCTCCTAGTATAAAAGGAATATGTTGGAGTCCTAGATATCGTGGATAGGTAACAGTGCACTGAGAAATTACATAACAATGCATCGTGCATAGAGTGCTTAGCGACAAATCTTGTTGTAGAAAATACAACGCTCTTCTTGAGTTATCACAGAAAACCAAGATGTAATTGAAAAATAGTAAATGAGGGATTACCATATTCCTGGCCACCATAATATGCCACAAAACAACCCTCTCTAACTGGAATTTGATAGCATATGATTAAGACCTTCAACGATAAGGAGAAATAGTAAGGGAGAAGAGGAGCATCCTTGGCAAAACCCGATTTGAGAATGAAATAAATGGGAAGCAAAGTCAATGATAATAACAACAACTCATGATGGATGTGATGAAAGGAAACTCAAAACCCAGGTGTATTAAAGGGGGTGGAGTCAGATCCAACTGACACAATCATAAGTTTTTTAAAGGTCAATTTTCAGAACGATACCTTTAAGCTTCTCCATTTTGGAATCAATGAAATAAAAGTAGCATTGAAAAAGGCAAGCATCCTCCATGTCTTCCTAGATTCGTCCACTACCTTTAGTAGATATTTCCCCAAGAAATCATAAAAGCCCAAGAAGAACTCTATTATGACCCATCTAGACTTGGGCTCTTGTCCTTTTGGAAACTGTGGAGAAATTCTTGTAATTCATTCTCAGATTAGTTCCTCTATTAAACTTTGATTTTCCTCTTGCTCAACATATCTAAGGAAGAACTGGGCCAACATGATCACCTCAACAACGAATGCTCTCTCATCATCCTTGAAGAGGTTTTTAAAGTGTTTCTTACATTTTTTTTACAACTTTTCGAAGGTGGAGGAAAAACCATCCTCCTGATTATCTAATTTCCAATTGGTATTGGGAATTTTCCTCCCCTTTGCATAAGACTAGAAGAATTTTATGTTTTTTCCCCCCACATCTAACATAATGACTCTACTCTAGAGCCTCCTCGTAGATTCTTTTTCCTCCTATAATTTCCTTCTTTGAGCTTCAAATGAAGTAGTCTAGCTTTCAAATAATCACTGAGGTAGCCTTCGTCCTCATATTTTCCCAAGTCCTCTAATTCCTTCTCTATATCCTTAAGTTCCTAATCATTGTGTATTCTCTTGAGAGTGGCACAGTTAATTGTGGCCTTCTTTACTTGGGAAATGTTCTTACCAAATTTAACTCATGCAAAGAGCCCAAATTCAGGTACAAAAGGAGCCAACGTAGACTTCACGAAGTCTAAGTATTCTTCTTCTTTAAGTTGCATTGTGTTATGTTTGAAAAGGCTCATTGGTTTTTCCCCATCCCTCTAATTTCCAAGACTATAGGGTAATGATCATATTCACCCCATGTATGGACCATTGCCACATTAACATCCTTTCCACCACAGATTCAGACAAAAGAAAATGATCAAGTCTTTTGGCAACTCCAACATCCCTTGTTCTATGATCTCTCCATGTTGGACAAACTTTTGTCATTTCCAAATCTGCCAATTTTTTATCAATAAGAATATGCTCAAATACTCTTGTAATGGGGTCAAGTCTTGTGTGGCATCCCTAAACTTCATCCACCCCAAGAAGAAGTTGAAATCCCCTCCAAAAATCAAGTTCTTGAAGGAGATAAGATGTTTACCGAGAAGGGATTCCCAAAATGGATTTTGTTCCAAGAACAACCCATATACGTTGACCACACAAAATTCCATATATAGTTCTGAATCAACAATGTCCATACCCAACACCAACTCCATCACCCATTGGTTACTAAATTTGATTTTCATAGTGTTCCATCTAATGGCTAGACCACCCAATCGCCCATGGGCATCTAAGTAGAAAAAACTCCATCCTCTTAATAATTCCTCTAACACTTTTTTAACCATGGTCCCATCCCTCAAGGTTTTTCCTTTAGTAAACAATGTTAGGGGAGAATATATATATATATATATATATATATATATATATATATATATATATATATATATATATATATATATATATATATATATATATATATATATATATATATATATATATATATATATATATATATATATATATGTCGAGTTACTTTAGCTTTTAGTGTACAATTTTTAGATTTTAACATTATTAAATTTTTTTGTATGTTTATATTATATTCATATGGTAAAAAATATGTACATCCAACAGAGCAAAAAGTAGGTGGTCTCAACCTGACCGGGTTTGTTGACCATTGTTTGCAACGACTGACAAAAATACAAAAAGGAAGCTAGGGACAACGTCCATAAATGAGAGGGCCAAAGATACCAAAAGACAAGCAATACTTAAAATTACCCAATAGCATGCTAGTCATCCGATGTGATGGAAGCTGGGTTGTCCAGGGCAGTTCCTGAAGGGGGTAGAGGACGGAAGTTGCAATGAATGTGCCCTTCAAAGTGCACTATTCAAGTCTCCAGCTTTTCCACTTTTTCTGCAAGGTGTTTTTGGCCTCGCCAGACCACCACCACTCACTCTCTAGCCTGACACTGAAAGTAATGCATCCTATCCAAAGTGGCCACCAACTCAGCATGTTCCTCCCTTCGAACTCGTTCAGTCGTGTCCACTCAATCCAACAAAGATAGAATTAGCTCCTGACAGTTCTCCAGGCAATAATGTTGAATTACCTGTGGGTTGGGAGTTGCACATCAACCAGACCGCCAGCTAGTCGTTCCACCTCATCATCTGCCACAATGCCGCTGGGATTGTTGGGACCTCACTCCTCCACCACCACGTGAATCTTGTTGGCTGCCACCACAACCGCCACACAATATAGCACCCCAAATTCGGGAGAAACTGACAGTCTTGCCACCCCGGCGCGTCTCGACTGCCACCATTGTCATTTCTTTGGAGCGATCCAACCTCGCTTGGTCCTCGCAACCCGCAGAGCCTGGCTTGGCCGGGGGGGAGGAGCACCCACGACGCAAGGATGGTTGCATGTTAGTTAAAACAAGAGAGCCAAATCCCCCAACTGTCATTAGAGTCCGACCCACTGACACTTTCTCAAACCTCCACACCCAAGACCAAAATATCCCTTTGCCCTCCATTCTCCTCAAAAGACCATATGCTACAGCCCGGCTACCATCTTGCCACCAATTCAGCGCCTCGACAATAACGCGGGATGGTTGAAAAGGATAAGGCAAGAGAACCATGTTCTAGGCTGACGCTCCCCAAGAAACCTCACGCAGCCCACACCAAGATGTTGATACCATGTACTCCAAAAGGGTGACTCTTCTATTGCCACGGCTCACCGAGAAATTTCCATGATACCACCAAGCGCGCTAATTTCTAGACCAAGCACTAGAAATGGAGAATCCCACGCACAACCACCGCCACCCCCAACAACACCTCCTTATATATCACCTCCAGACACCTCCAGCGGACCAACTTCCTGGACATTCTAAAAACCATCGAAGATAGAAATACCAAGTTCCCCTAGTTACCAGTAGTCGCACTATGCAAGCGCAATAAAACATGGGGTGCCTTTGGAGAAAAACGATGATGAATTCATGCACCCAAGAGTCACAGGAGAAGGACGAATCCCACCACCCGACACTGAGATTCCACTACCAACTCTTGTGCTTGCGTGCAAAATTCCGATCAAGATCCCAACAAAGGATTAAAACGCAAATGTCGCCCTGCATATCCATCCCACCCATTAAACTTACACCATCCACATTCGCCTAGACGGGACATAGGTTCACATGATCACAATAACCATTGCCATTACACCTCCCATCACGTCGGTACAGATGAAAGGATTGGGAGGCCAATCCTTCATCGACGCACCAACTATTAACAATCATGGGACTCATTAGTCACATGCTCCGAGATTCTCATCCCCATCGAGGATAGATTTTAACATTATAGATAATTGTTTAACATATTATAATAAATCTTCCGAGAAATCACATAAGAAATTATAGAACCCACGTGTTTCGAACTACTGAATGTAGTTCATCCTAATGATGAACTACATTCAGTAGTTCGAAACGTGTTGGTTCTATAATTTCTTATGTGATTTCCTGGAAGATTTATTATACTATGATATGGATCACAAAATTTTACACTCTCAAATTGTTTAACATCTATTTTCATATACTTAAGCTTCTAAATTTATTCTTAAAATGAAATATATAATGTTAAAATCATGTTTTTAAAATTGAAATATAGAGATTAATTATTTTGTAACTATCATTCTTTCAAAAATTATTATTAGAAAATATTTAAAACATTAAAAAAAAATTTATCAATCAATAATTTATTTTATACAATAACAAAGAATAAAAATTACATTTTGTAGACACATCATCTATATATGCAATCCTGAGCAAAAACATGATTAATATAAGAAGCATTCATCTGTATAATAAAGTTCAGAGTCTGAAACCATAGGGTCAAAAATCCCTAAACCACAGAACAAAGGTTAAAAAAAAATAGACTACGCAAGCCCAACCAAATAAAACCACAAAGCACACAAGCTTGCAAAAATCCCAATAACGAGCAAAAAATATCATAAAAAAGTCTATTGACTGACATTATAAAGAGGGTTGAAGCCCCAACAAACTAAAAAAACATCTATGAGTCGTCATAGGAGGCAAAACCAAGGCACCACCCCCGGAAATTCCCCTAGAAACAAATCTATCAAAGAGCATCAAAACAAAAAAAAAAAGCATCAGCGCTTGATGAAACCCTCCTCCACGACCTGGCGGGGAAAACGATGAACCAACACCAAAGATAGCCACAAGCATCGACAATAGGAACAGGACTACAACGCTACCAAGAGAGACCCTGAGCAACAACGTCAATGGAACCAAAACAACCCCGACAGATGCAAAAAGCAGACAATGTACAAAAATCCACATCAAATACTCAAACCCCAATGTACGCAAAGCATCCACAAGCAACGGGAGGCTCAAGAAATAAAGGCAAACTAGGTGGCACAAATTAGAGGTCCGAGCAGGCTAGGGTTTGCAGCTCATCTCCCCACTCCCTAAACTCCCTATAATCCTACACATTACAAAATATTTAAAACATTATTGTACAAATTATAATACATTTAAAACATTTATCGTAGTTACAGTGGGACAATATATACGGGTATTGCAATAGGAAACTATAATCACCCATACATTTTAAACAAAAAGTATTAAAATACATAACATTAGCAATTTGGAATTCTATATATATGAAATCATTATTTAATGTCATTTTCATATACTTGCATAATTTTTGAATTCATTCTTAGAATTGGAATATTTATTGTTTACATTCTTAGAATTGGAATATACAATATTAAAATCTAGTTTTTAAAATTGCAATTATAAAATTAGGATAAAGACTAATTATTTTGTAACTATTATTCTTTAAAAAAATTATATATGTAAATCTAAAAATACATTAAGGAGCATCTGTAATATGCACCATTGTTACTTAGTACATGCCTTTTATGCAAAATGTAATTGATAAAAATTATTAAATGCTTGAACAAATTCAAAAATCTAATAATGAAACACATTTGAATAAGAGAAATAGGAGTAGTTAATGTGTTGAATAACCTTGGAGAAAAATGCAGATAGATGCATATATACTTTTGGATGAAGTATTAGTCCCAACATCATCATTTATAAATTCCATAATGGCTTTTTCCCTAGACCATAAATATTCTTGAGGCTCCCACCTCTCCTCTTCAATACAAAAAGGAAAATTCTTTCAAAATAAAGAGTATTGTCCAAAAATTCTTTGAGATTTAAACCCATAGGTGGAAATAAAACTGGAATAGATATATTTTTCATTTTATGATATATTTTTTCATTTTTTTGTTTACACGAAGGAATCCCATATCCTTTCTCCCACATCAATCTCTAAGATCTTCTTCCCCAATCTTAAATAACAGTGCATATGTGTGTGTGATATTAGTTGAAGGAGTATTATTTAAATGTGCCTGTGCACATTTTTTCCACCTTTAGCTTACAAGATTATCCAAATAAATAATCTTGAAGCAAAATAGAAATGAATGCATAGATAATTTTGGATGAAACATTAATCCCAACATCATTGTTTCTTTAATTTTTTTCCACCTTTAGCTTACAAAATTATCCAAATAATGATGATTAATCTTACTATAGTTGCTTAAATAAACAAATTCATAAATCTAATAATGAAACACACTTGAATAAAAGAAGTAATTAATGGACTAAATAATCTTGAAGCAAAATAGAAATGAATACATAAATAATTTTGGATGAAACATTAATCCCAACATCATTGTTTTTTACAAAATTTATGAGTTAATAAAATATGTTTATGCACATTTTATTCCATTTTTAACTTATAAAGTTATCTAAATCATTTTTCATTAATTTCTAGTTGCATTAAATAATTATCTAGAATTAAATAAAAATTAGAATAAGTATATTATCAATTGAATTTTAAAATTTAATGGTGAAGAAAAACATTATTACCATTATCATAAACTCATTTTCAAAAAATTCTTTGAGATTTAAACCCATAGGTGGAAATAAAACTCGAATAGATATATTTTTCATTTTATGATATATTTTTTCATTTTTTTGTTTACATGAAGGAATTCCATATCCTTTCTCCCACATCAATCTCTAAGATCTTCTTCCCCAATCTTAAATAAGAGTGCATATGTGTGTGTGTGATATTAGTTGAAGGAGTGTTATTTAAATGTGCTTGTGCACATTTTTTCCACCTTTAGCTTACAAGATTATCCAAATAATGATGATTAATCTTACTATAGTTGCTTAAATAAACAAATTCATAAATCTAATAATGAAACACATTTGAATAAAAGAAGTAATTAATGGACTAAATAATCTTGAAGCAAAATAGAAATGAATACATAAATAATTTTGGATGAAACATTAATCCCAACATCATTGTTTTTTACAAAATTTATGAGTTAATAAAATATGTTTATGCACATTTTATTCCATTTTTAACTTATAAAGTTATCTAAATCATTTTTCATTAATTTCAAGTTGCATTAAATAATTATCTAGAATTAAATAAAAATTAGAATAAGTATATTATCAATTGAATTTTAAAATTTAATGGTGAAGAAAAACATTATTACCATTATCATAAACTCATTTTCAAAATAATATTAATATTTGTTTATAAAATTTCTATAATATATATTTAATAATTTTTTAAATTAAAATTTTGAAACTATATAATATAAAAATTACTATAATTTGTTATATATTACAATATCATCACAAAATACTTAACATAAATATAAAACATTCCATTTATAATGATATAAAAAATTGATTTTATAATAATTTATATAAATATTATTAAATAATATTTTTTAAAGCATAAAAGATATTATTGTAAAGTGTTCAAAGGTTAAAATGTTGTATACTAAAAAATCATGGAAACTAGAGTAATGTGAATTTAAATTTGTCTATCAAATATGTTTTTTTTTTTTTTTTTTTTTTTAATATAATAGTTTAAATTCAAATATAAAAATGTTTGAACAAAATAATATTTAAATTAAATATTTAATTAGATTATGTTTTGTAGTTTAAAGAAATTATTATTTGTAATATTATCTTAAAATTAATGAAACTCATTTGAATAAGAGAAGTAATTAATGGACACACTAATCTTGAAACAAAATAAAAATAGGTGTATAGATAATTTTGGATGAAACATTAATTCCAACATCATTGTTTCTTACAAAAAAAAAAAAGTTAATAAATCATGTTTAAACACATTTTATATCATTTTTAGCTTATAAAGTTATCTAAATAATTTTTTCATTAATTTCTAGTTGCATTAAATGATTATCTAAAATTAAATGGAAATTAGAATAAATGTATTATCAATTGAATTTTTAAGATTTAATGGTGAAGAAAAACAATATTACACTTAATATTAATATTTGTTGGTAAAATTTCTATTATATAAATTTAATAATTTTTTAAATTAAAATTTTGAAATAATATAATATAAAAATTACAATGGGTTATATATTACAATATCATTACAAAATATTTAACATAAATATAAAATATTCAATTTATAATGATATAAATATTGATTTTATAATAATTTATATAAATATTATTAATTAGTATTTTTTAAGCATAAAAATATATTATTGTAAAGTGACTAGAAAATGTTGTATAATAAAATTTTCATGGACACTAGAGTAATGTGAATTTAAATTTGTTTATAAATATGTTTTTTTAATACAATAATTAAAATTCAATTATAAAAAAGTTTGAAAAAAATGTTAAAAAATAATTATTTAATTAGATTATGTTTTTCATTTTAAATAAATTAAATTTGTCATATTATCTTATTATTAGTGAAACACATTTGGAAGATTAAGTGTCGGAAAGGAGAAGCTTTAGAGAAAAGGGAAGATGGCGGCTAGGGTTTACTACACAAAGCACCATCAAAGCATGTCGGCGACCTCTCTAGGTTGTGCATCTAGTGGACGTAGGGTATGGTTGTGCCCTCACTCTGCATTTGCGACGACATGGATTTAAGATCAGCTATGCGAATACGCAGACCCCCCTGCAGTTCTCACCAGAATCCCCATCGCCCTATTAGGCTTTGCTACATGGCTCGTGCAGGCAACTTCCAAAACACTGGCTCCGATGCACCTGTTACGATATGGCCTTTGGGCTTGGTTTCACAAGGGCTGCGGTGTAATATAGATAAGGGGTCACAATGCCTTGAAGCCCGGACTAAAACAGGGGTCAACGGCCACAAGTAGGGACTGGTAATTGGTGTCGGCGGCCACAAGAAGGAACTGGGATCATACACCCCCTCAGAATACAATGTGCATACAGGGGCTACAAGGCAGTAGTACGCACCAAACTTCATCAGAGTGTTGTGCTTGGCTTCTCGTCATGGATCTCTATTGCACAAAGGAACTTGGCTTCCATAGGACCTCATCTACGTAGCCAAAGCAGAACCCCACAAAAGTCTACACATGTACTCCCCACTATGAGAAAAAGGTATGCAGAGTCTGCTTTCAGATTTTCATTAAACCCCCTATGGGGAGAAGTTTTATTATTTGGGCACAAGACACAGACTGGGTCGCAAAACTGAAACAAAATATCTATTTAATCTCAGGTTATCCTTGCCATTTGCAATCTTTAATCTATAGTGGGAGGTCCCTCCAAGACCCCTACTGCATCTGTCCAAAATCCACTATATATCTCAGCCTTCGACTGAGAGAAGGGCACAGCAGAACAACACAAAACTCAAGGACCCACAAGGAGAACCATCACTTCTAACTCAACTTTTGTAAGAAACAATGATGTTCCCACCACTTCATAAGCTTAAAATGGAATAAAATAAATTTATGAAGTTATCTAAATAATTTTCATTAATTTCCAGTTGCATTTAAACGATTATCTAAAATAAAATGGAAATTAGAATAAATATATTATCAATTGAATTTTTATTTTTAAGATTTAATGGTTAAAAAAAACATTATTACACTTATCATAAACTTATTTTCAAATTAATATTAATATATTTTTGTAAAATTTCTATTATATTAATTTAATAATTTTTTAAATTGAAATTTTGAAATGATATAATAATATAAAAATTACAATAATTTGTTATATATTACAATATCATCCCAAAATATTTATCATAAATATAAAATATTCCATTTATAATGATATAAAATATTAATTTTATAATAATTTATATAAATATTATTAATTATTCATTATAAAATATTGATTTTATAATAATTTATATAAATATTATTAATTATTCATTATAAAATATTGATTTTATAATAATTTATATAAATATTAATAAGTAGTCATTATAAAATATTGATTTTTTTAATAATTTATATAAATATTATTAATTAGTATTTTTTTAAGTATACATCTTAGTAAAGCCATATACATGACTAATTAATAAAAACATTATTATAAAGTGACTAAAAGTGAAAGGTTGTATATTAAAATTTTCATGGAAATGGAGTAATGTGAATTTAAATTTGTTTATCAAATATGTTTTTTGAAAAAATAAAATAATGAAAATTCAATTATAAAAATGTTGGAAATAAATAATGTTAAAAAATAATTATTTAATTAAATTATGTTTTGCAGTTTAAAGAAATTAGATTTTTGTTTAAATTGAATTCAAGACACTTAAATTCTACAAAACTCCCTGTCAATTTCTTTTACCATATGCTAAATAAATTCAACTGAAATAAATATTATAACAAATATACCAAACCTTGAAAAATGCATCACGGAAATCCGAGTAACAAACACATACAAACAATTAAAATTAAGAGGTCAGGGGACAAGGTTCAGAGTGCTGGCGATGGGAAATTACAAAAGGAATATTTCAAAAAATCTGGTTCCTATCACATGGGTTTTCCAGATCCATTAGAAACAGAACTGTAACATCTTAATAAAGCCATATACATCTCAGGCGCAGCTCTCTCTATGGCACGTTAAAAACATGTTTAACAAGATCATTCTTATGGATTTAATCAGAAGCAAATAGCATATACATGACTATAAAAAGTTATGTCAATTCTTTAATCAAACATAATAACAATAAAATTTTCACAACATAAAATAAAATTTTATAATACAGGTTTAACAAAATCATTCTTATGGATTTGATAAAAAAATATTTAATCAAAAGTATATAGCATATAGTTTAAATATACAACTTGAGTGAGTTTAATAGCTAAAAACATGTGTTTTTTTTAAGAGGTTACAGATTCAAATAGCATATACATGACTATAAAAAGTTATGTCAATTTTTTAATCAAAGAGAATAACAATAAAATTTTCACAACATTAGATTTAATTTTATAATTATTAATCAACCATATACAATTTAATAAAGCCATATACATTCAGGGGCAGCTCTCTCTGTGGCACATTAATACATGTTTAACAAAATCATTCTTATGAATTTGATAAGAAAATATTTAAACAAAATCATTTATATAGATTTAATCAAAAGCATATATTTAAGCATATAGTTTAAATATACAATTTGAGTGGGCTTAATGACTAAGAGTATGTGTTTTTTCTTAAGAGGTTATAGATTCAAAACCAGAAGAGGTAGAGTATGTATGCCTTCATAGACATATCCTAAAGAGAGGTGGGTCCTTGTCCAACAAACAAGGATGTCTCATACACCAACCAGTTGGTGTCTGGTTTGGCCATGACAATAATAATTGTGATGGTTTGATAGACATTTAAATTATCAAAATCACTAAATAATAATACTAAGCCATAAAACTAATTAAATTTTTAGCATATCTCCTCCCTAACACAAAAACATAAAACACAACCACCACATTTGATCCTGATAGCCTGGCTGCCAAAGCCCTTTCCCATACAACAATATTCAATATTCAGATAAATCTACATTCTGATACACTGTTATTGCACCTTTATTAATTTACAGCGACGTCTATTGCATTTTCATCGCGCGACGATGGCAATGGATTGAGGTTGCAACGAACCACATGATAGCACTGTAGATGAATGGGGACAGACCACCGTTTATGTGAAACAAAAACCTCTGTCATTGTTGAAGCAGAACAAGGGCGTAGATGTAAACAGGATTTTAGGGTTCTTGTTCTGTTCAACTGCATTAAAAGCTTCAGTGTTATTGTTGAAGCAGAACAATGGCGTAGATGAAAACACGATTTTAGGGTTCTTTTTCTGTTTAGGTGCATTAAAAGCTGCAGCATTGCCACATGACTTGTCTCCGATTCTCAACACGATACATGTGTACATTCCCCAGCACATTGTAATTATTATTCTCGTGCTGCAACAAAAATCGGAGTAAGGCCTGTGTAATTGCAAATCCAATCGTATCAACAACAGCAAGTATAACTCCGGAGCATTTTGCTCTGACATCACATAAACATAATATTAAGGAGTTGTTTTTACTGTGATTTTTTAAAGTTTCAGGTGTCAGAATCCGGTGAAAAATTTTGAGGTAAAATCTTGGTTTTTGTTATTCAAACTGGTTTTTTACTCTCTATATGGATTCAGCACGCTCAAAAACCTCTAGAGCACTTCGATTGTGCAAAGTTAGCAATCAAACTTCTCTTTTCACTAAATTCCTACCAGAATTTAAAGAAATTACACCGTAAAAAGTCACAGTAAAAGCCTTCAAAAAATCGCAATAAAAACTACTAGCAATATTAAAACCAACCCAAAAAAAAATGCATTTAACGATTGTAATTTGTAACATTGACCTTTGTGTTTGCATATTAACTCGCTAATCTTTTTTCGTAAACTTTCATTTGAAAATGGCGGTGAGACACAAAGCTGTCAAGTGTCTTTATCTTTGACACGACTCAAGCTGAACAGACTTGGTACTGCTAACCGAATCAATAAGCAAAAAGTTAGATATTACGTGAACCCCACACACCCATAGTTGCAATACATTAATAAAATATATATATTTTTAAAAACTTCCACATAAATAAATAAAAAAAAAAACATACTGGACATTATTTAGAAATAGACAAAACTGTTCCATATAAATTAATTAAAAACTAAAACAAAACAAACTCAGGCTTGTTCCATATAAATCGAAAAATACCATTCCATCAAAAATACAAAAGGCATGCATTATGTAAAAAAATTGGTTAATAGAGAGTTGTTTTTATTCTATCAGTTTTTCAGTTCTTGAAAATTAGTACAATCACATTTACTATTGTGTTTGATATACGCTAATAGATTTACAATCACATTCACTAATATGTTTGATATAAGCCCGATAGGCCTATATCCACCACCCACCACATATATTTTACCAAAATAATCATTATATATTTATGAATATAATTACCAATATATCTTATATATCTACTTATAATATATTAATAATATAAATTATATATTAAACTATAATTAATATATATATATATATATATATATATATTTTATTATTTGATAATAATATATATAATAAAAAAATATTATTAAAATTTTCAATACATTAATAGTTATAACTCAAACTATACTAAAATTAAAATATAACATAATAATAGTATTTTATTACTATTTATAACAACTATAAAACTCTTACAAATATACGAAGTAATTATTAATATTATAATCCAAAAGAAATAATAACCCAAAGGTCTAATATTATAAACCCAAGGAATTGGTGAGCCCAAGGGGAGAATATTAAAAAGTTAATAAATCAAAAAGCCCAAGGGATCCTTACTAAAATAATGATAGATTAATAAAGCCTAGGAATTAATATTTTAAATACAAATAAATGATAAACTCACATGATTATTAATATTATAAACAGAAGAAAACAATCAACTTTAGGGATTGTTAATGTTAATGTTATAAACCCAATAAATTAAAAATATAAAGGATTAATAAACCAAATGGATTGATATTAAAAACCCAAGGAAATAATAAACCCAAGGGATCAATAAGGCCAATGGAATAATATTAAAAACACAAGAAATTAATAAACCCCAATAATTAAGATTTTAAACTAAAAAACTAGGATATTAATACCATAATAATCAATATTTTAAACTCAAAAGATTAATAAATTCAAGGGATTATTAATATTATAAACCAAAAGAATGAATCAACGTAGGGGTTTAATATTATAAACCAAAAGAATCTGTGAACCCAAGAGATAAATATTAAAAACGCACAGGACCAAAGGCCAAGGGATCAATATTAAAAACACAAAATATTACTAAACCCTAAGACCTAAGCACTTAATAAACCCTAATAATTAATATTTTAAATTAAATAGATTAATAAACCCAAGACATTATTAATATTATAAACCAACAGAAGTAATAAACCCAAGGGTTTAATAATATAAACCAAAGTAATTATTGAACCCAGGGGATCAATATTAATATTATAAACCAAAAAATTAATAAACCGTAATAATTAATATTTTAAACTCAAGAGATTAATAAACCCAAGCGATTATTAATATTATAAATAAAAAGAACTAATAAAGCCAAGGGTTTGATATTACAAACCAAAGGAATTGGTGAACCCAAGGGATAAATATTAAAGACATAAGTGATCAAGAAGGCCAAGGGATCAATATTAAAAATAGAAGTGATTAAAAAACCCTAAGAATTAATATTTTTAACTCAAAAACCTAATAATTAATATTTTTAACTCAAGAGATTCTAAGACCCAAGTGTGGTTTAATATTATAAACGAAAAGAACTAATAAACCAAAGGGTTTTATGTCATAAAACCAAGTACTTGTTAAACCCAATGGATAAATAAGGCGAAGGGATCAATATGAAAAACATAAGAGATTAATAAAGCCTGCAAATTAATATCTTAAATAAAAAGGTATGATAAACTCATATGATTATTAATATTATAAACTCAAGGGAATAATATTAAACCTGAGAGATTAATATTACAGATATCAATTAAATAAAAACCTTTAGATAAATACTAAAACCGTAAAATAAACATGGTTGAGCATGTTTGACTTAAACATTGAGACAATTATTATCATAATGTGATGTTGGACGAAGAATGACCATGGTTTGCCATGGTTGATTTTCATATTGAGACAATATTTGTCACAATGTGACATTCGACCATGGAAGACCTTCATTGACTATGACTAACTATGATTAACAATGGTAGCCCATGGTTGATTTTCATACAGAGACAATGTTTTTCATAATGTGACATTGGACCATGCATTAATATTAAAGTGTATGACTAATATTTAATGTCTAATATTACCAACCCAAAGAATTAGGAAACTGAAGGAACCAATAAACCCTAATAACTAATATCTTAAACTGAAAACATAAGAAATGAATAAAACCTAATAATTAATAATTTAAACTGAAGAGATTAATAAACCGAAGGGATTATTAATATTATAAACCAAAAAAACTAATAAACGCAAGGGTTTAATATTATAAACCAAAGGAATTGGTGAACCCAAGGGATAAATATTAATATTATAAACCAAGAAATTAATAAAGCATAAGAATTAATATTTTAAAGTCAAGAGATTAATAAACCTTAAGACTTTATATTTTAACTTAAGAGATTAATAAACCCAAGGGGTTATTAATATTACAAACCAAAAGAATTGGTGAGCCAAAGGGATAAATATTAAAGACTTAAGGGATCAATATTAAAAACACAAGAGATCAATAAACCCTAAGAATCAATATTATGAAGCGAAATATTATAATCCCCAATGTTATAAAGTGTAAATATTAAACACAATATTATAAACCCTAATATTAAACCCAAATATTATAAACACAATATTAACCCCTAATTATAAACGCTATATATTAAAATCTATATTAGAACCCAACATATTACGCCTTAATGAAAATCATAATATTAAAACTCAAAAGAATAATAAACTCAAGGGATTATTAATGTTATAAACCAAAAGAACTAATAAACAGAAGGGTTTAATATTATAAACCAAAGGAATCGGTGAACCGAGGGGATAAATATTAAAAACCTACATGATCAATAAGGCCAAGGGATCAATCTTAAAAACAAAAAAGATTATTAAACCCTAAGAATAAAAATTTTAAACTCAAAAACCTATGAAATTAACAAACCCTAATGATTAATATTTTAAATTAAATAGATTAATAAACCCAAGACATTGTTAATATTATAAACCAAAAGAAGTAATAAACTCAAGGTTTTAGTATTATAAACCAAAGTAATTGGTGAACCCAAGGGATAAATATTAATATTATAAACCAAGAAATTACTACAGCCTAATAATTAATATTTTAACCTCAAGAGATTAATAAACAGTGGATTATTAATATTTTAAACATAAAGCCCAGGATACGGTGTTTAAGAGGAGGTTATCCCCGAAGATTAACCTGCAGGATGGTGTGTGGCAGGGCCACATGGCCGCCCACAAGCTCACTCCTCGGCATTCTCTAGCATTAAGGCTGCTTGGTCGCCACCCCAAGCGGAATTTACTCCACTGCACTGGTCGAGGTAACTTCCTCCGCAAGATAATGACGCCTCCTGCGCGCTCAAATGGAAATTTCCCTCGGCCCTCTGGTTCTGCCTCTGGTTGTTTCCTTCGGCTCTTTGGTTCGACTTCTCGTCCTTCTGCGATTTTCCATCCCCTGCTCGCCATTTCTATGCAGAGTCCCTCTCCTCCCTTGCGGTGTCGCTGCTCTTCTGTGGCGGCTGAGCCTTTTTCCTGCACAACAATTGGAAAGCATTGCAATCTCGGTGGTTGCATCGAATTTCTTCCAGGGCACCATTTCTCTCAGAGTCCTCACTGTCAATTTCGCCTTTCGTCTTGTTTCGGCTTCAATTTCGCCCCCGCTCCTCAGCTTCAACTTGTTGACCCTGCTTCCTCCCTTGCTCTGCATTTTCACCACCCCCATCGCACTAGCATGCCCTGCCTCAGGCACCGTATGCGTTGTCGGTGAGGGAGCAGTAAAGGTCGTGTCTCTCGCCCACCTTCCTCCTCCCATTCCAGCTCTTCGGCCTCTTCTCTAGAGCATTCCTGGGGCAGATACCTCGATACGCGTAGTGGAAGAGACTGAATGCTCGGCTCCACTGCTCAGCCTCCCCCCTCGGTTCCTCTAACGCATTCTCCACCTCGCTCGTCTCCCCCTGCCTCTGCGCAGTCTCCCACCACCGCTCAATTTCAATTCCAATGCTCCTCTAATTTCCCTCTTGTCGTTGCCACCATCTCCATTTCTTTTCATAAGGTGGCCAACAACGACCCTTGTTGTCTCTCGCCCTTCCATCCCAAGCACCCCTGCAGCAACCCGGGCCCCTCTGGTTCGTTGAAAACTCATCATGCTTCGGATGGGCACAATCCGAATTCGAATAGTGGTAGCAGCTCAGACTATTACAAAGAGCGGAACAAGCAGGAGGGAGACAAAGGCGAGGTCGAATTTACGTAGCAGCAAATGGCTCCAGGTCACCCTCCTGCAGAAGAGGATGAATACATATGCCTTATCATCGAAGAACTACCTCTAGATTCTCATGACACATAGTTTTTCAGGTCTTCCTATGCTTACGGACACTAGTCTTTTAATTTTTATTTCTACTTGCTATCATGCTTGGTACATTTGCTCAATTTTGTATAATGTTGGTTTCCTCTTTAGAGGCAGTGCTCCAAACTCGTTTTGGGCTAGTTTCCCTACACGGGTAGCTCCATTTTTGGTTGTTTTGAGACAAAATGCCATTGAAACAGGCTAGTTCCGCAGAGGCCGATGCCTCCATGTATCATATGTTTTATTAATAGATTTTAAGCTTACATAAAAAAAAAAAATATTTTAAACATAAGAACTACTATCCTTCAATAGTTTGATATTACAAACCAAAGGAATTGGTGAAGCGAAGGGATAAATATTAAAAAACTAAGTGATTAACAAGGCCAAAGGATCAATATTAAAAACACAAGAGATTAATAAAGCTTAAGAATTAATTATTTTATCTTGAAAACCTAAGAAATTAACAAAAAAACCCTAAGAAATTAACTCAAGAGATTCTTAGATCCAAGGGTGGTTTAATATTATAAACAAAATAAACTAATAAACCCAAGGGATTTATATTATAAACCCAAGGAATTGGTAAACCCATGGGATAAATATTAAAACCTAAATGATCAATAAGGTGAAGGGATCAATATGAGAAACATAAGAGATTAATAAAGCTTAAAAGTTAATATCTTAAACATAAAAGTTTCATAAACTCACATGATTATTAATATTATAAACTCAAAGGGATAATATTAAACCTAAGATATTAATATTATAAACCTCAAGTATATAAAATTTTTTAGATAAATATTATAAACCTGAAATATATAAAAATTCTTAGATAAATACTATAAACCATAAAATAAACATGGTTGAGCATGCTTGATTTAAACATTGAGACAAATTTTGTCACAATGCGATGTTGGATGAAGAATGACCATGGTTTTCCATTGTTGATTTTCATATTGAGACCATCTTTGTCACAATGTGACATTCGACCATGGAAGACCTTCATTAACTACGACTAACTATGATTAAAAATGGTAGCCCATGGCTGATTTTAATATTGAGACAATGTTTTTCATAATGTGACATTGGACCATGCATTAATATTAAAGTGGAAGACTAATATTTAACACATAATATTACCAACCCAATGAATTAGAAAACTAAAGGGATTAATAAACTCTAATAATTAATATCTTAAACTTAAAAATTAGGAAATGAATAAGCCCTAAAAATTAATAATTTAAAGTGAAGAGACCAATTAACCATAGCGATTATTAATATTATGAACCAAAAGAACTAATAAACCCAAGGGTTTAATATTATAAATCAAAGGAGTTGGTGAACCCAAGGGATAAATATTAATATTATAAACCAAGAAATTAATAAAGCATAAGAATTAATATTTTAAACTCAAGAGATTAATAAACGTTAAGAATTAATATTTTAAACTTAAGAGATTAATAAACCCAAGGGGTTATTAATTTTATAAACCAACATAATAAACCCAAGGGTTTAATATTACAAACCAAAGGAATTAGTGAACCCAACGGATATGTATTAAAGACCTAAGGGATCAATAAGGCCAAGGGATCAATATTAAAAACACGAGATCTATAAACTGTAAGAATCAATATTATGAACCAAAATATTATAATCCCTAATGTATAAACTCTAAATATTAAACACAACATTATAAACCTAAATATTATATACCCAATATTAACCCCTAATTATAAACGATATATGTTAGAATATATATTATAACCCAACATATTACGACATAATGTAAATCATAATATTAAGATTCAAAAGATTAATAAATCCAAAGGATTATTAATATTATAAACCAAAAGAACTAATAAACGTAAGGGTTTAATATTATAAACCAAAGGAATCGGTGAACTGAGGGGATAAATATTACAAACCTACATGTTCAATGAGGCCAAGGGATCAATATTAAAAACAAAAAATATTATTAAACCCTAAGAATAAATTTTTTAAACTCAAAAACCTAAGAAATTAATAAACCATAATAATTAATATTTTAAATTAAATAGATTAATAAACCCAAGACATTATTAATATTATAAACCAAAAGAAATAATAAACTCAAAGGTTTAGTATTATAAACCAAAGTAATTAGTGAACCCAAGGGATAAATATTAATATTATAAACCAAGAAATTACTACACCCTAATAATTAATATTTTAAATTCAAGAGATTAACAAACCCTAAGAGTTAATATTTTGAACTCAATATATTAATAAACCCAAGGGGTTATTAATATTATAAACATAAAGAACTAATAATACCAAGGTTTTGATATTACAGACCAAAGAAATTGGTGAACCAAAAGGATAAATATTAAAAACCTAAGGGATCAATAATAAAAATGCAAGAGATTAATAAAGCCTAAGAATTAATATTTTTATCTCAAAATCCTAAGAAATTAATAAACCTTAAGAATTAGTATTTTTAACTGAAGAGATTCTAAGACCCAAGGGTGGTTTAATATTATAAACAAAAAGAACTAAAAAACCCAAGGTTTTTATTTTATAAACCATAAGAATTGGTGAACCCAAGGGATAAATATTAAAAACTTAAGGGATCTATATGAAAAACATAAGAGATTAATAAATCCTAAAGATTAATATCTTAAACAAAAAGGTTTGATAAAATCACATGATTATTAATATTATAAATGCAAGGGAATAATATTAAACCTAAGATATTAATATTACAAAACTCAAGTATATAAAAACCTTTAGATAAATATTATAAACCTCAAGTATATAAATTTTTTTAGATAAATACCATAAACCGTAAAATAAACATGGTTGAGCATGCTTGATTAAAACATTGAGACAATTGTTGTCACAATGCGACGTTTGCCATGGTTGATTCTCATATTCAGACAATCTTTGTCACAATGTGACATTCGACCATGGAAGACCTTCATCGACTACGACTAGCTATGATTAACAATGGTAGCCTATGGCTGATTTTCATATTGAAACAATGTTTTTCATGATGTGACATTGGACCATGCATTAATATTAAAGTGTAAGACTAATATTTAATGCTTAATATTACCAACCCAAAGGATTAGAAAACTTAAGGGATGAATAAACCATAATAATTAATATCTTAAACTCAAAACCTAAGAAATTAATAAACCCTACGAACTAATAATTTAAAGTGAAGATATTATTAATAATATAAACCAAAAAAACTAATAAACCCAAGGGTTTAATATTATTAACCAAAGGAATTGGTGAACCGAAGAGATAAATATTAATATTATAAACCGAGAAATTAATAATGCATAAGAATTAATATTTTAAACTCAAGAGATTAATAAATCATAAGAATTAATATTTTAAACTTAAGATATTAATAAATCCAAGGGGTTATTAATATTATAAACCAAAGAACTAATAAACCCAAGGATTTAATATTACAAACCAAATAAATTCGTGAACCCAAGGGATAAATATTAAATACCTAAGAATCAATAAGTCCAAGGGATTAATATTAAAAACACAAGAGATCAGTAAACCCTAAGAATGAATATTATGAACTGAAATATTATAATCCCAATGTTATAAACTCTAAATATTAATCACAATATTTTAAACCCTAATATTAAACCCAAATATTATAAACCCAATATTAAAACCTAATTATAAACCCTATATATTAGAATATATATTATAACCCAACCTATTACTCCATAATGTAGATCATAATATTAAAACCAAATATTATAAGCCCTATATATATATTAAAAACTCAATATTATAAACTCTAATATTAAACCGTATATTATAAGACTCATTATTAAACCCAATAATATAAATCTTAACATTATACATAATAATTGTCTCAATGTTTAACTACCTCTCATGAGGTTTCATCTTAGCTCACCTTACTCACTTTTATATAAATATTTTAATTAATATATTGTTAAGTATTTTAATTAATGTTATTAAATATTTTAATTAATTAACTTAATATTATTATTAATATGAAAATGTTAATTTGAAATTTTAAAAATTAATGTTTATTGTAATTGAACATTTTTATATAAATGTTTTAATTAATTGATGCAGGAGCATTAGACCCGAGACAAATTTTGTACATAAATAAATGTAGGAGGGGGTCTTATGTTTTGTTTCCCTATGTGAATATTCATAGTTGAGTTATTTTAATTAATTAGGAAGGAAAATATTGTAACTGCCCGAATGATTGACGAGCACCCAAAGAGATAGTCAGTTTTGGAGGCTAGTCTAATTGGAATTGTAGGAAGTTGAAGAGTCTGTGAGTCATCAAGGAATTGAATCGATTCCTTGTAGTTGTATAAGAAAAACCTCTGTGACAGAGTCGGGGAGAGAGACCTACACAGGAAGGGCTGCACAAGCCTGCACCTGTACTTGCAGATAGCTGCATAGGAAAGGAAGAAGGCCATCAGATTGAAGACCTGGCCAGTTAATAATCGTAACTCAATTCATTTGTAATTAAGAAATGTTCAGTATATTTGTGCTTCGGAGAGTTAATTCATGTGTGAATGTATGTCCACTTTGCTGAATAAATTATATGTAGAAATATATGCGTGCATCCCGGTGGAGAATAAGCGAAATCAGTGATAGTTAAGACCCGTGAATTTATTTAAGAATAAATACATGCGATCAATAATGAGAATGTGTGGCAATCCACTGTGGTAAAGTACCACAACGAGTGGGTATTTGTGTAGTGAGTGACATGAGAATATGATCGAGCGAATAGAATATGTGTTAACACAGCGGAGCGAGCAAAGGAGTGGGACCGGACGCGGCGGAGAGACGGAACCGGGAAGGAAAGTGGTGCGGAACAACGAGAAAGCGGTTTGGAACGAAACCACGGTGGGATTGCAAAGGCGAATTGTCCCATTCCGCACCGCTTTTGGTACGTAAGTGGTATTTCCTCAACGACGAGCGATTCCATAGACCGTTGGACACGTGGCAAGGGGCCCGTTTCAAAACCACCGTTTAAATTGCGATTTCGCACGTTATTCATCGACCGAAGACGCCGAACGAAATGGCTATACACCGTCGATCTGGGCAAGGGTGATCGGACGGTGATCATTTGGAGAAGATGCTCGAGATTTAACAAAAGCACCCAGAGGTTAAGCAAGTACGGTGTACGCATTCATTTGATTGAACTGTGGGGCCGGCAGAGTCATATATATATATGAATTGGTTTAATTATGGTTTTTGACGTATATGTCTGATGGGAGATATATTAAGGTTTATAATGAATGTTGCGTGGTTTTAATAAATAATGGAATATGCGAACGAGAGGCATATATATTATACATTGAGATATTACGTGTGGGTTAATATATAGTTTTCACAACCAAAGTGTTATGTTGTGTATAATGCTCAAATATGCAATGTTGAAAATAAATAGTGTAGAAGCCTCGTTCTTCGGACGTAATATGAGATTGGATTAACGAACAAGTAAATCCAAAGGATGAATTAGATTCCGAGGCTGAAATTCTTTGGCTTGGAGTATTTAACCTCCAGTCCCGGAACCAAGAACCTGCTGAGTTGCCAGAATTGTGGATGGTTGAGTGCGCTGGTTCTATTTTGACAAAGGACTTGTTGTATTGGGAGATATAAGGTTGAAAAGATATTCATTAATCAAATTCTAGGAATTTGATGAATGAATGGAAGAAAGGATTAAGATGACCATTATGGAATAAAAATATGAAAGGTGGGAGTGCAGAGATTTTCAGGTTGGCACACAGCTTTGGGAAATAAAATTTAGGGATGCATCCACACACATTTTAAGTGAAACATTGAAGCTACTGGGAATGTGGGTAGAGCGGGGTTACCCCTGCACCAAAGTGGTATCAGAGCTAGAATTTAATTAGCTCGTTGAAAAGTTTATTTTGGACATGCACATGTACTGAAACATAAAAGAATAGTTGATATTTGAATCTGTTTGACAGAGGAAACTACAGATTTTATTTGACATACAGTGAAGGTCTCCAGATGAGCAGAATCTGGATTGGAAGACAGAAGATTGCAGTAGATAGATGCAGTGCAGGTGAAAAGAAGAGAAAAGAAGCAAGATCAGTCAGGGATCTTGAGAGGTAAGAGAGTGAGCCTGGTATTCAGCTAGAGGCTGGATAAGGAGGACATTTGTGGTGTTCTCGAGAGAAGATGAGCCTTATTTGAACTCTGGTTGGAAGGTATTGTTTACAGAATACAGAGTACAAGCAATTGAGAAAGACATCTCAGCAGAAGTAGATCACCAGCTTTGAGAGCAGTGATAGAGGAATATAGCAAGGGATTCTGAGTGCATAAAGAGTGTGGTAGAACCTGAATAATTCCCAACTGAGGTTGGATGAATGAAGAAAAGGGATGTTCTTGAGAAAGTTGCAGAGTGAAGCCTAGAGAGCAGAGAGAGTGCTCAGGAGGTTCCAAAGAGAGGGGACCAGTACTTGCCAAAAGCCGGAGCTCCAGAGAGAAGCTTGGTGAGGTGAGTTGCAGCAAGAGAGCTTGCTGTGCAGAGGCTTAGTGCAGCTTGTGAGTGAAGAACTCCTAGAGAAGGGAATGGCTACTGAGGGCCATAACAGAGACTGTAGTGATTGCAGAGGTTCTGAGAGAAACCACAGCAGGAGAGTGTGTGAAGATGCCAAAGCAAATGGCATGAAGAAGAAGAAATCCACAGATGAAGAATTGCAGAGAGAATTAGCTGAGATCAGGAAAGAGTTTAATGAATTGAAGAGATGGATAGAATAAAGCCAGAGAATTGAGTGGCTCATGAAGAAGAAGATAAAGTGGCTGAGGCTACAAAGGAAGAAGGAGCAGATGATGAATGCTCAGATGAAAAAGGAAATACTCAGGGCAATTGAGTATTTGGAAAAGGACTTGGAGATTGAAGCTTCAAGTGGGACCAAGGGGTCCAAGAGCCTTACATCTGACATATTTTGTGTGTTTTCAGGAATAGCAGGTGAACAGACTGCTGATGTTGTCACTGAGGAAGAAAATGGAGCAGCTACATGTTTTGAGGACGTCCATGCACAGTGGGAGAAAGATTCTGCTTTCCAACATATTGGAAGCAGAAGAGATTTAGTTTGTGATATTGACCAGAAGCTGGAGGCTGAACAGCTTGAGGACTCTGAAGAAGGAACCATTGAAGAATCTCTGGGAAAGATAGAAGACTTGGAACAACAGAAAGATTTGGTGACCAAATCACCAATTGAGACCATGAGGTCTTATGTTTTTACAACTGACAAGTTGTGTGTGAATGCAGGTGTTAATGAAGGCAACTAACATGGTGAGAGTGTGACAGATGAAGTTGACTGTTGCCAAGCAAGATATGATGAGTATCTTTTAGATGGAGAACAGATGGAACTACTACAGCAGAAGGAATTCATTAATTCCTTATTTGGTAGAGGAGATTGTTTCAATGGGGATGATGATGATGAGCTTGTCATCAATGCTGATAATGACAGGCTGCTTTTGCTAAATGGCCATGTGGAGAATGATAGACAGGTAGCTGGAGTCTTTGTAGAGATGGGAAATTAGGATTCCATTCTGATGAAGGCAGAGGAGATAATGACAGTAGAAGACAATGAAGATGTTGAGGATGTTCTCTTGGAGGAGATGCCAAGATTGTGGCATGAGCAGAGGATAGGACCACAGAGGGACGGTGTTCAGATGGTAAGGACAAAAATGATTGAAGATGAGAGAGTTCATTTTTATGAGCTGGAACAGAAAGACATCCTTGAAGAGGATGGTGCAGAAGAGAGACTGGCTGATAGCCTCAAGAAATTTTTGAGGATTTGGGCTCAGCATTCTGATGTGCTGATGGAAGAGAAAAGAAAGTTGGGATAACATGCCGAGGTGCTGACAGAAGAAGGAAAGGCTTTGAGGCCTTGTGAATTTTTTTTTAACAAATGTTTGAGGAGTGCAGATCCTGTTGATGCTGAAGGAGAATTGACAGCATGGGGCAGTCAATTGAAAGAGAAGGAGAATTCTGTGGAAGACTTTAAACCATGGAATGGAGAAATTGAGCTGCTGGAGAGTATGCTGAATCAGCAGGATTCCTTACAAGAGAGAAGACCTCAATTTCAGAATTGGGGGCTGCAAGATGAGAAGACACAATGGGATGGATATAGGAAAAAATTACTGATTGAATCATCAGTAGGGACCATTGGGTCTTGGGTTTTGGAACTAAGGAAGTGGCTATGTTGACAGGAAAGGCAGAAGACAATCCATCACTTGGAAATGTATTAGAGGAAGAAGAGCTGTTGCAAAATGAGGATGAGCAGCTGAATGGAGATGAGACAACCATGTCTCATGTGCAGGAAAATATTTTTGCTATTGATAGCAAGGATGAATTGGCTTGTTCGGATAGCCAAGAGAAGATTGAAGAGAAGACTGTAGGGGCTGCTACAGCAAGGGAGAATCAGAGTTTCACTCTGACAGAAGATGAAGATACAGTGGCTAGAGAACTTGGTTTGACTGCTGGAATCAATCAAGAAGGAGGAAGGCCATTGCTGAAGATTTCCAAGACAGAAGAAGAAGATGCTGAACTTGAGTTACAACATGGAGAAGATTTGGTTGGCCAAAGGAAAGGGCAAGAATGTTTGCTGAAGGTATTCAGAAAAGGAGGTGAAATGCCAGAACAGCAGCTTGGAGTGTTGCTGGAGAGAGTGTTGAAGCAACAAGCTGAAGTGTTGCCAGCAGAGGAGCATAAGTTTTACTGTTGCAGAGAGGACATGGATGATTGGGTGGCAGTAAGCATAGGAGCTTGGGCAGCAGTAAGAACTGAAGGGATGAGAATGCAGCAAACAGAAGCAAGCATCCTGCAGTCAGAGGAAAGATTAGACAAAGAGATTGAATTTGTAAGGAGACTGATGCAGAAGATGCCTCAGAGGAGAACAGCAACAAAGAAGTAGGGAATTGGCAGCAGCAAGAAAGAGACAGTCACTGACTGTGAAAGCATAGCAAATGGAAAGCTACAGCCCAAGGTATGGCAGCCAGGAGGAATGCAGAAGAAGAATGCTGCAACAAATAACCAGTTGCAGAGCAGAGTATGGGATCCAGGCAGATAAAGATGAAGCACATGATCCGGAGATCATGAATCATTTGAACCTGGGGAGTCTGATGCAGGAGCATTAGACCCGAGACAAATTTTGTACATAAATAAATGTAGGAGGGGGTCTTATGTTTTGTTTCCCTATGTGAATATTCATAGTTGAGTTATTTTAATTAGTTAGCAAGGAAAATATTGTAACAGCCCGTATGATTGAGGGGCACCTGAAGAGATAGTCAGTTTGGAAGTTAGTTTAATTTGTATCTGTAGGAAGTTGAAGAGTCTGCGAGTCAACAAGGAATTGAATCGATTCCTTGTAGTTGTATAAATATAACCCTCTGTGATAGAGTCGAGGGGCTGCACAGACCTGCACAGGAAGGGCTATACAGGTCTGCACCTGTACCTACAGAGAGCTGCATAGGGAAGGAAGAAGGCCATCAGCTTGAAGATCTGGCCAGTCAGTAATTGTAGGTAAATTCATTGGGTAAATAAGAAGTGTTTCAGTATACTTGTGCCTCAGAGAATTAATTCATGTGTGAATGTATATCTACTTTGTTGGATAATTTCTGTGTAATTATATGTTTGAATCCAAATGGAGAATAATAGAACCCTGTGATAGTTAAGACCCCGTGGGTTATTTAAGAATCTGTCTATGCGATCAATAATGAGAATGTGTGGCAATCCCTATGGTAAAGTACCGCAATAGTGGATTGTGTATCGTCGAGCAGCGACATGAGAATGGCATAGTCGAGCGAATAATAGAATCTGTGTTAACCTGGCAGAACCGAGCAAAAGGAGTGGGACCAGAGCGCAGCGGAGAATGGAACCAGGAAGGGAAGGTCTGGCGGAACCTTGCGGGAAAAGCGGTTTGGAATGAAACCACGGTGGGATTGCAAAGGCGAATTGTCCCATTCCGCACCGCTTTTGGTACGGAAGTGGTATTCCCCCAATGACGAGTGATTCCATAGACCGTTGGACATGTGGAAAGGGGCCCATTTCAAAACCACCGTTTAAATTTCGATTTCGCGCGTTATTCATCGACCGAAGACGCCGAGCGAAATGGCTATACACCGTCGATCTGGGCAAGGGCGATCGGACGGTGATCGTTTGGAGAAGATGCGCGAGATTTAACGAAAGCACCCAGAGGTTAAGCAAGTACGGTGTACGCGTTTGTTTGATTGAACTGTGGGGTCGGCAGAGTCATATATATATATATGAATTGGTTTAATTATGGTTTTCGACGTATATGTCCGATGGGAGATATATTAATATTTATAATGAATGTTGCGTGGTTTTAATAAATAATGGAATATGAAAACGAGAGGCATATATATTATACATTGAGATATTACGTGTGGGTTAATATATAGTTTTCACAACCAAAGTGTTATGTTGTGTATAATGCTCAAATATGCAATGTTGAACATAAATAGTGTAGAAGCCTCGTTCTTCGGACGTCATATGAGATTGGATTAACGGACAAGTAAATCCAAAGGATGAATTAGATTCCGAGGCTGAAATTCTTTGGCTTGGAGTATTTAACCTCCAGTCCCGGAAACAAGAACTTGCTGAGTTGCCAGAATTGTGGATGGTTGAGTGCGCTGGTTCTATTTTGACAAAGGACTTGTTGTATTGGGAGATATAAGGTTGAAAAGATATTCATTAATCAAATTCTAGGAATTTGATGAATGAATGGAAGAAAGGATTAAGACGACCATTATGGAATAAAAAGATGAAAGGTGGGAGTGCAGAGATTGTCAGGTTGGCACACAGCTTTGGGAAATAAAATTTAGGGATGCATCCACACACAGTTTAAGTGAAACATTGAAGCTACTGGGAATGTGGGTAGAGCGGGGTTACCCCTGCACCATTAATGCTCTTAAAGATTTTAATGTTTTTGATGATGATGATGATGGTTGTCTATTGGACCTAAAGAAAACAGTTATTTAGTTTGATTTAAGATTTTATTCATATGCTCAAAAAGCTTGGAGAGAAGCCTCTCTAGCTCACTATAATTTTGACATCTTAAAAGGCTAGGTCAGCATTGCAACAAAGTTTATGAAATTGAGCTCTAATGTGGTTGTACGTGGGGCACTCTAAGAGGAAGTGATTTTCATCCTTGATGTTCATATTCTCACAGAGATAGCATATTCTTTCCATCCATGGTGTTTTAGGAACTGTCCAACGACGTGTTTCACTATGGAGCTCATGAGAGTTTGTTTTAATCTTGGCTATATTAATTTTCTTCTTTGAGCTAGTTAAAACAAAGACATACTTTTGATCTTCTAGGGTGGGGTTGATGACCTCCTTATAATATCTTAATTTTCTTTTAGGTGCTAGATCTTTCTCATACCACATTTTTTCTTTGAACTTAGAAATAACAATTTTTTTAATGTTATTAATGTTTTGCAATGAAACATTCTCGTCGATATCCCAATGGTTTAAAGAGGCCCTGGTGTCTTTATACCAACCTCGTTTAAGCCTTAGGTGGTTTTGGCTGGAATTTAAAGCTAGCTTAGGAAGTCTATGGTCTCCTATGCTATTGAGCTTGTACTTGTACAACAGAAGCCTAGTCATAGCTAGGCTCTCGATAGGGGAAAGACCTATGTTTTAATTAATTAATATTAAGGTTAATTACTGTTTTAATAATTTAATTAATTAATGTTGTATTAATTCATTTCTTTAAACATGTTTAAATTAATGTTATTAAACATTTTTAAATAAATATTTTAATCAATATACTGTCAAAAATTTAATTAATATTTTAAAGTTAAAAACATTTAAGTACAATTCCAATATCTTATTATTAATATTATTAATCAAATCTCAATATATTCATGTTTAGATATATTTAAATAAATTAGTTAAGTATAATAATTATGTATTAATGATTTAATTAATATGTCAATGTAATAATGGCAATATAATAATTATTTCACTTTACTATTAATATATATTTTTACAGATTTTTGAATTAATGTTTAATGTTATTAAACATTTTTTATATAAAAGTTTTAAATACATATTGTAAAATGTTTTAATTAATTCTATTAATTAATATTTTAAGTAATAATGTTTAATGCTCCAATTTATTAATATTTTAATTTTTTAATTAATTAATTAATTAATGTATATTAATTATGGATTGCATTAAAATACAATTTACTCATATGGAGTGACCAAGTAAACTTTTGACCAAGTAAACTTTTTTTATGTTTACAAGGTTAAAATATTATTAAAATAGATTCTAAATTTATAATAATTTATTATTATTATTATTATTATTATTTATATAATAATATTAATAATTTAATAATATAATGTTATAACATAATTGTATTAAAATAATTATTATAATTTATTATTGTATTAAAATAATTTTATTAAAATTTAACTTTAAAATTTATTCTTTGTATAGCAATCATGTGTTAATGAAACATTATTATCAAGCAAATATTTCAATAAAACAAATTTTAATGTAAGTGTTAATTAAAACAAGAAGTATAATTGCATTAGTTAAGTGATATACGATCACATGATAGTCACAATTTGTTTTACAACTAATTTATGAAACTAAAACTATATTATAATTTAAACCTACAAGTTATTACTTATTCATTATATTGTTGAAATAATATGAAATATCATATTAATTAAAGTAATTCAACATTAAGGAAGTCGAAATGGGTAGCATGGACAGTACTAGAAAAACAACATTTATTTTGAATTAATAAAAAATAAATCCACGGGAGCAAGAATGATTTAATAAAATAATATTTTTTTCTTTATAGTTAAATTTAATCAAATAATATTTAGTTCTTTATAGTTAATTGTGAGTGGGCATACATTTGAATGACATGCGTAGAAGACCACTACTCCATAAACCTTATAATAATTTAATAATATAATATTATGATATAATTGTATTAAAATAATTATTATAATTTAATCTTACAATTTATTAATAATACAATTATATTAAAATAATTATTATAATTTAATCTTACAATTTATTATTGTGTGAAAATAACTTTATTATAATTTAATATTAGGGGTTATCCCTATATTGCAATTCTCTCATTTGTGTGATAATGAAATCTTATTATTAATGAGAGCTTCTAATACATCAAAAGTTAACACAAATGCTAAATATAACAAGAAGTATAATTGCATTAGTTAAGTGATATATTATCGCATGATAGTCACAATTTTGTTTTTACATTACATTATGAAACCTAAAACTATATTATAGTTTAAACCTACCATTTATTATTTATTCATTACATTGCTTAAATAATATGAAATTCTAATTATTTTTTATTGTCATACATCATGTCAACCCCATTAATCATTGTAGATTTAATTTTTCACATGGATACATTAAGGAAGTAAGTTGAAATGAGTAGCAAGAGACTTGAATAACAAGCAACAACAAATTTAATAAAATCAACCCAAAAATCAATCCATCTCAACAAAAATAATTTAATAAAATAATGTTTTGTTTATTTTGTTCTTTATAGTAACGTGTGAGTGGGCATACATTTGAATGGCATGCATATGCAACCATTAGGGTAATGGAGTGGAGGAAATGTTTTTAAACGCACACTTGCCAAGTGTCATATGTTTGATAATGTGAACAGTTATAAGTTGCAAAACTAATTAGCATATGTGGTAATCAAAAATAGGCACAGTAAATTTTTAATCATGTTTTGTAAAAAAATTATTTAAGTATGGTTTAAACATGTGATTTCGATATGCAAGGAAGTTATGACTTTTAATTCTATTTATTGATGGAGTGGTGACGACCAGAATATACCGACATCATCCAATTCACACCATCCCATCAAAAAAAATTAATTAGAAAAATGATAGTTTGTTACTTCTAAGAAATAATAAAACAAAATGATCTCTCTACTACAACCTATTTAAAAGGAATTCTATTTCTTCAAAAGTTTGCCTATCGAAATGGTATGCCCAATCTTTCTTTAGTTAGATGAAGATCTCACCACTATACTGATATTTTCAAACAGTTCAATTAAATAGTGCAATGTAACATACACCATTAACTTCACAGGGAAATGTAAGGAGTTAAAAAATTTTATACAAGTTACTCATCATTACGTAGAATGTTTAACAATTCATAGTGTAATTTTATAAATAAGAATAGTAAACTCCTTAACCCTTAAGGACCTCCATTACAGTATATTAACTTAGTACTATATGATGTAACCATCCATTCATCTCATTACTCATATAGTCATCACATAATTGCCATTATGAACATCATAACAAGAAAGAAATCAACCTCATCATCTGGACACAATAATCAATCACATCATTGGACGTGAAAACCAGCAAACGTTTAATTTTATTAGTAAACGCTCGTGAGGGTGTTCAGCCCATCACTCAATGGCTTATAAGGGATACCATCCCTTATCCATCGTTGATAAATCTTACAAGAACATATACAAATATCTAGATTTAAGCCATTCAATCAATATGATACCATTTACCCTCTGGTCTTCATATCTTCATATCTTCACATCTTGGTGGCATGGATGTACCTACAATGGACCATCGCACATTGGACCTTCCTGCAACTCGCACTCATCTGCATGAACATTAGTCATTTACCTGCCACCAGGACAAGCATAATTTTTCCTTTATACATGACAAGCATAATATTCCTTTGTACATGTCGCCATCATTCCCTGCTATGATGCCTTCAACACAAAATCATGTCAAGATTTCATAAAGTATAAATCAATCACTATAGTAGTTTCTCCATCTACTCTTGTGTAATCATGACAAGTAAGTAAAGTACCTTGTCATTCTCTCTTTAATAACACATACCTCATATGTACTGGTTATAGGTCATCACAACAACTAATGCTTACGTCGCATAAGCACACATTCCTGCAAGACAATGGCTACATCTCCCAAATTTTCTTTAAAATAAATTGATACATTAGCTAAGATATTTATGCATGTGATTTACATACTTTTAATAAAAATAGCTAACCCTTAAGATATTACCTTTAGTGCATGGTATGCAAGTTAACATAACAATTGTTTCTTCCATGCATGCGAATGCATCCTGATTCCAAGAGACTCTCCCTAAAGGAGTGCCTTCACAAAGAAACACATAAATCATATTCAACGCAGTTTAATACTACAAGCTTTCTTTCTACATACCCAAAAATGTATATTATTTTTCAATAAAAGCTAATACATATGTTGCATGCTTATGCATGATCTTCCTCCCAAAAGGAAATCATAATCATGACAATATAAAAGTAATCACTTAGTCTGTTCATCTAAGGAATATAAATGATTAGTTCCTTTAACCATGAATTTATTAAATAACTTAACTTTACCAACACCGTGGTAAACAATCCATGGATTTATTAAATAAATAATATTTGCAAACACCATGGTAATCTACCCATGGTTTTATGAAACAATTAATCTCCATCAACACCATGGAAAAACTACCCATGGTTTCATGAAACTATCCATGGATTTATTAATTAATCTTTACCATTACCATGGTAAACTATCCATGGATTTATTAAATAATTACTATTTACAACATGGATTCTCTTTACAATATCTTCTTAGTATACTACCACTCTTTAACTATTATGTAAAAGATTGGCATAATAGCAAAGAATAACATAATAGAAATCTTCTCAAGAAAAGTCAACCAAGATTCTTTTCCAAAAAAACCCGCCAATAAGTTTCCCTTTCACCATTCCATCTCTCTAATAACATTATCTTTCTAAAATATTAAAGTAAGAGTCTTTTCAAGAAAAGACAACAAGGATTCTTTTTAGGAAATAAATAACCACCAAAATCACGTGGTTAATCATCTTTTAATTAAAAATTCCTATCTAAATGCATTAAATACAATGCATAGAGAATATGAAAACATGCATATTTATCCAAACATGCATGAAATAAATTCACACAATAGACACATGCCTATTTATAAATATGCATGCATTTCAAACATCTCCATATAAGGTTACCAAAGCCTTAATTTCAATATGTCCACCCAAACATATTTTCACCTTGAAGGAAAATCTCAACTTATTTCCCTTGAATTATTTTCTCATATATTTATCCATCTTGATATGAGAATAAATTGTAAAATAAATGAACTATATTTTTCAACTCACAAAGAAAGAGATTATATCATAAATAAATTTAGCCAAAATTATTATCTTGGCAGTCGACTCTTATTCCAGATGCCAGTCGACTCTTATCAATAAAAGGAATTAGTACCATCTATATATAATCTTTTCTTATATATTTAACTCACAAAGAGAGACTATTTAATAAGGAAAGTAAGCCAAAAATCACCTTTCTTGGCAGTCCACTCTCTCATTCAAGTCGACTCTTATCAAGGAAAAAGAATTAATACCACTTATATATAATATTTTCTTATATCTTTCTTTTCACCAAAAAACTATATAATAACACTTAGCAAATATTCTAATTACTTATTATCTCAAATACCCACTTTCCATAAGCAAGCAATCATGCATTTGCTAACATGATAGTATTCAAAATGCAAAAAAAACGATGCATAAACTATGGAAAGATTGCAAGCGAAAACTGATAAACCATACCCTTGAGCAGAAAACGTCGAGAATAGAGGCAGATTCGCGCAGGTCTGGAGCAGATCCTAAAGAGGGTTGAATCTGATGATTACTCAACCATTTCCTTCAAATCTCAGGTCGCAACAGGTCACAACAATCGAATTACGACCCTTCCTTCGTCCTCCGCATGCATCTTGGCCTTGTATAAATATATGGCCGAGTTCCCAGAACGCTCTCATTCCATTTATCCTGCCTCTGAGAAGTTTATTGGGTCGATATATAAACAGCAAGTCATACATCAAAATGCCACACAAATCATTTTTCCAACGATTCAAGAATTCGTTCACTTTTTTTAACCGAATCTTGATTCCCCTGTTTTTGTAACTCATGGTAAAATTGTAGTTTAAGTGGGCGTTACCTGCAAGCTGCTTGAAAAATGTTCAACATGTTATTGGAAATATGACAGTTCAACCTATCACTTCAAAACGATCTCACCACTACTCACCATGAAAGGCATGATTGGACTTTTTAATAAAATGTTGTGGGTTTTCCAATAAATGTTGGTCAAATTATTGGAAAGATTAAAGATTCAATTTAAAATAAAATCTTTTGAAACCAAATATATGGAAAAATAAAAATTTTGAAATCACATATATGGAAAAATAAAAATTATAAATAATATATGAAAAATATCATATTTAATTTTAAATATTCTTATTTTCTATATGGCATAACTTTACAATGAAGTGAACCTTCAAACACTTTCAATAACTGTACTAACATTATGACAGAAAACTGCCAACACAATATTGGTCTTTCCCATTGTATTCTTCTCGATGATGGACCAGCGAAACTAGCTTTGAAGGGTAGCCCCCTTGCTAGAGACACAGACTATAACCTTCCTTCCCTCTCTTACGTTCTATCCATGACATTCACTAGTTGGTCTAACAGGCCTACTTATAACCTGGTGATCAAAACCTTGTGGTTCGTGGGATTGAATCCATGTCATGGAATGTACGAAGGATATATGCATCAGTGTATTGCTATGGTATGGTTCGATGTGATCTGTAACCATCTGACCATAACATCCAGGTTTGCAATGTATGTATTTATTTATAGGAGTTGTTTTTAGTGTGATATTTTTTGAAGTTTCAAGTGCCTAAATTCGGTGAAAATTTTTGAGGTAAAATCTTGGTTTTTGTTATTCAAACTGGTTTTTTGACTCTATATATGGATTCAGCACCCTCAAAAACTTCTAGGGCACTTCAATTGTGCAAAGTTAGCAATCAAACTTCTCTTTTCAATAAATTCCTGCCGGAATTTAGAGAACTTACACCGTAAAAAGTCACCGTAAAAGCCTTCAAAAAATCGCACTAAAGACTACTCGTTTATTTATATATGTACTGATTATTATATTTAATATGTAAAATTTGTTTCGATCTGCACAATTTCCCTGAAAATCCAAAATTCTGAATTGATTTCGAATCCATCACTGCAGCGTGATGTTTGCGGAGATCTCATATCGTGATGTTTGTGGACAATTTGAGATGAAGCTTCACAAAATTACTAATTTAGAGAGAAATTTGAAAATGTATCTTTTTGTTTGAGGTTGAATATGAGTCCTTTGAATTGTTGGGTTGTTGGGTTATGAAAATATATGTAATTATAATTGTCAGAACTAATTGATCTCTGATACATTGATATGGTAAGTAGGAGTGTGTGAAGGTGTTTTTTTTTTAAATCTGGTAAAAGAAAATTTAAAAAATTAGGTAGTTGGAATGTTTGAATTACATTTTTATGGTGGAAATGGATTCAGTACTATCAAAAACCCTTAGACACCTAAAATACTAAATTTTTCAAAAATCTTTACCAGAATTTTTCAGAATTTTACTCGAATTTCTACTAGTAGCCAAAAAAGCACCAGAATGGTCCAGAATCCAGTAAAAATTTTGAAAAAATCTGGCAAAAAAATTATGAGAATCTTGTTTACAATTGTTAAATATCAATTTTTTGAGTGCTGCCCTAAGGATTTTTAATAGCGCTGAATCCATTTCTACTATCAAAAATGAATTCCAAACACTCTAACTATCTAATCTTTTGAATTTGATTTTATCGATTCTAATAAAAAACTACAATCAAACTATTCTGTATGCCAAGTAAACAACTTCGAATTTCTAATTTCTACAATATTCTGTGAATTTTTTTAGACTACTACCATTGTTATTGCAATTTTATTAATTTGCAGCGACATGACAGAGCGCGCTAGATGGATAGAGGTCGCATCGAACCATATGACGGCAACGTATCAGTGTACCGATGCTTTCGTACATTCAATGGATGCAGACCAGGCTGACACTGTGAACAGAAGAAGAAGACTGTCAAAACGCCATTTGAAGGGGCCAGCAATTTGCATCGCGCAGCACACTGATTAAGAATGCTGCAAAGCTCTGACATACTCTATTGCTCAATGGTCGGCATGGACGGCATGGCGATGAAGTCGTTGGAAAAATCTAGGAGCAATGAGCCCCTTCCCTTACCTGCCGGCCACGTCTCATCCTCTCCGACGTCAAACGGCTGCTCTCCCTATAAAACCTACAACCCTGACCAGGTTTGGATTTTGTATTCCTATTTAGGCGTCATATTTTTATTATTATTTTTGTTTAAAGATATGGTTACTTTCTAAAATGATGTTTTCATAATAAATTTAATAAATTTCATCACTGGAAGTTTGATTAAAAAATCATTTATTATTATGTTACAAAAATATTCATATTTATTTTTAAAAAAACCAAAATAACTGAACTTATTGAATTCTGAATTTTGGTTTAAAATTACATTGAATCAGTATAACTCTGAAATCAAATGGCTTTCAAATAGACATGCCATAATATTTATATATAAAAAATATAACTAAAGAAATCTTATGAAACATATAAGATAACAAAAAAATAAAATAAAATAAATGATCAATGTAATGTGGTGATTTTTTTTCAGGAAAAAAAAATAATTACTCATTAGCATTTTATTAATAATAAACTCAGTTACATCATGTTATACTTATAATTCAATGTGGTTACTTTATACTTGAAGCTTGGCTTTCAAGATTATTTTCGAAATATTCCCACTAAATAGTTTTAGTAAATCATTATAAAACATGAATAAGTTCGTTTTTGTAACCGGTATATAAGCCACAAATACTTCTCTGAAAAAAAAATACAAGCCTCAAATAAAAGTGATTCTATGTATTGTAAAGTAAATGTAGTAAATTAAAGGGAGTAGAAATAATATCTTAAAAAAAAATTGACATTCTAAATCTAAATTTTTATTTTTATTTTTATGTGTAGATTTATTTTAGTTAGATGAATGTAATTATATTTTGGATTTTTCAATATGTAATTTTCATAAATTTAGAGTTAGTTTTACACTTCATAAAAAAAAATTAAAAATAAAGTAATATGTATATATTTTGTTTAATTGAGATTAAAATATAATTAAGTTAAGGAAATCTTTTAATTTTTAGTTATTTATAATTTATATAATTATTATATAAAGTTATATTAAAATATTAAAGTTAATTTATATCGTTTAAACAATGTTCAAATTTTACAAGCAATATCAATCCAAGTCTCATCACCAACTCAAGTCTTGGAGTTTTGGTGTTTACAATGGATTTGCAAGTAGTCTTACTAGTGTATATTTTATTAAAAAAAAAAAAGAAATTAATATATATTCAAATTTATTGAAAATGGTTTATTCATATACATTTTTAAAATATAAATTGTTCTAGGAGCAGCTCAATTGTTGATGGAAGTAATGTGAAATCTGTGAAAATTGAGAAATCCAACATTCAAATTCTCTGGTTTAAGGAAAAGGAGGACACCCTAAAGGTTTACTAGTAGTTACAAAACCCCACATATGTTTTCAAAATTAAATAAAACAATAATGAATTAAGCAATTTGGAATATACCTGCATCTTGGGTTTAAAATATAATTAAGTTACGAAATCATTTATTTTTTAGTTATTTATGATCTACATAATTATTATATAAAATTATGTTAAAAAAATAAAGTTAATTTATAATTTATTAAAGAAAAAAGAAATTAATATATATTTAAATTTATTGAAATTGGTTTATTCATATGTATTTTAAACAATAATATTATTCATATGTATTTTAAACAATAAAGAAGCTCAATTGGTGATCAAACTAATGTGAAAATTGAGAGATTCAACGTTGTAATCTAGTTTACGGAAATGAGGATAGGCCAGAGGTTTACTAGTAGTTAAATGTTGTTGGGTTTTGGGTGGTGCTTGAGTATCTTTCTTTAGTTAAAAATCCTAAAACCCCTCTTCTGTATTCTTTTGTATTTTGAAAAAACCTCACACCCAAGTGTATATATATCACCAGCTATTAAAAAAAACTTACTTCTTGAGCACTCTTAATATCATTACCCAGCATATGTTCTCTAAATTCAGTAAAGCAATTTTATTAATTAAGTAATTTGGAATATACATGCATCTTAAGGTGGTTCTAGCTCAAAATGCAAACATATGCTTTAAAAATATTTGATTAAAAGAGGGATTTAATTATTCAATGACAATTAGCATGTAGTTATTCTATTGAACTTTCAAATTATTCTTGACATTATTTTTCTCTTACCAAGTCATTTTTAATCACTTAGGCATTCATGTCACTTCTAAGCGATTTGTTATGATAACAAATAGATATAAATCAGGTATGAACATTATGATCCAAGAATTGTGTGTGAGGATTGAACCCTAATGGGGATAGAATAGGGCCTTGCTTTCACTAATTTAGGTACATCATTTACGATTATTTCATCAAAAACGTTTTAAAGATTCAAACGGCAAAGTGTTCATCAAGCTTACTTATAAAATTCAAATAATTTGAATGTTTATAAGCCCTTTATTGCTACTCCTCCCTTTAATCTATCTATAGTGGAAATCAACCTAAATACTCCATCTTTCTAGCACTAAGAAAAGAAAATTGCACCAACTTTTAGTTCGTATTCTACTGATTAATAAATTAATAGAGAAACCTTCCGCCCAAATCCTTCTAGATATCAAATGCTAATGGAATGGTGATGAATTTTTTGTAAGTAAGAAACTTCTAACCAACCAATAGAACAAATGGAAAAATGCTCATCAAGCTTACCTAAAAAATTGGAATTGCTTGAATGCTTGTAACCTATTTATTGTTGCAACACGGCTCCTCCCTTTAATATATCTATTGTGAGAATCAACTGAAATGCTCCTTGTTAGTGGCATTGGGAAAAGAAAATTGCACCAACTTCAAACTGTGGGCAACACCTATCCAACACACAGAGGTGCATTCAATGCAGGGGTGGCCTTTAAGGTACCTAGGGGAAGGTGGCTGGAAACTTGGCACCTTTGACATGCTAAGTAGGTAATATTTCATAAATGGAAGACCGATGGTAGATGTCGTTCTTCAATGTATTCATGAGAATAACCTTTGAGAAAATATTATTTAAATCCATTCTCTGAATTTTCTACCATGACCAGACTCATTCATTCCTGGGAGTGTACAAATTTTATGATTCACAAATTCTATTGTATCTATGGCACTATGATATTGTACTGCCAAAGAAACATTGAGATATCTCATACATACCCTCTTGCTTTCATCATCCTAACCAATATTTTCAACATTGCATAAATTTTTTGTCTATCAATGGAGTGTATTGTAACACACCCCCTATTATCCCTAGCCCTTACTAAGGGTAGAAGGAAGCAGTTACTATTTTGAACCGACCTCCAAAGTCCGATTAGGGAAATGGGGTCTAAATTTTTCAATCTTTTTCAAATTCTTCAAAACTTAAAATGAATAACATTGTTGTGTTCATCCCATTGAGACCTTCCCAACAATATAAAGTTTGCTTCAATCCAACTCTCAGATCGAAATATATGGTCGATTAAAGTATTGCCTATTAAGTCTGGCCAAACGTCTTTGACCTGTCATGTACCACCTATTTGTTTCCCATGTGGTACCCACATGGGAATCCATGTCATTGCCCACATGGCAATTTCCAACCCATAAATGACCAGTGTTGCAAAATATATATGCGCTCCCCTTTTTCACAACTTACGAAACACACACTTTGTTCGATTTTCATGCTACGGTGTCCAGACCACCACATGACATTGTCCGTGTATTGTCTGATGTATTTGGCTACGGACGATGTATTTCGGATGGGGTTCCTACCCTGAACTGAAATCAACGGTTCATTGAGCACGTTAATACCTTACTGAGGTCTATGTTTCCAGGAAGTTCAATAGCATTTTTCTTTGGACATTGTTTTGTTTCTGGCAAGCAATGTAAATAAATGTATTCCTGCAACATTAGAGTAACAATTGTAGAAGACTATGCTAATACTATTACATCTTTACCCTACATTTCTATTACCTTTCATATACTGTTCATTCCCAGCATTCTCTATTAACTTACACATACATAAGGAATTATTCACTACCGGGTAGGATTTAGATTTATTTTTAGACTGTTCTAACCTATTATAAAAACAGGCAAAAGAAGTGCCACACATAGATTTCACTTTTCTACTTCTAGCATAAACACACATTTATAGCTATTAAATAAACCATTGTTTCTCACATTTACTACACGGTGGAAAACCTTTCAATTCAGTATTAACTTGTCTATATTCTCACAGTAATACTTATCTAGATTAAATAGATTCAAGTTGTGGTCCTCCCAACCATTCAAGGGAGGCTATTACGTCCTCCACTTACCCCCTAGCTCTAGAATCTGGACAGTGTCCCGGGTTAACAGTGGAATAAGTTTTTTTTCTTTCTGCTATGACCTCTGGATGGCCAATCCAGTCAATTCAGAAAATCTGGCTTTACAAGGGTTGTTGTGAGTTATTTTCAACTGATCATAACCAGCTCTAGAAAATACTGCCCTTTGCCAACTGCACAAAACCCCTACTCCTCCCCTGGGATTCAGCTTTATCCTTAGAGGAGTAGGTAATTGTTTTTCCAACTGTCCCCAACCACCTCCTATTCTTGGAAACATTTTACCAACAGCTTAAAAAGATTTTATTTTCATTAATTGTTTCCTCCTAATTAATAAATCAGTAAATCCAATAATTTTGTTTTATCAATAGTAATGAATTAAGTTTTTCTTGCCAGATAAAAGGAAACTAAACAATTTCCTTTAACTAGTTTAGACTAGTTAACTTTAATGAGGTTGTCACAACTTCCCCCCCTGGAAGTAACACCGTCCTCGGTGTTTCAGCCCAGCTCTGTAAAGAGCTCCGGGTAAGCTTCCCGCATAAACTTCTCATCCTCCCAAGTAGCTTCTTCCAGTCCGAAGTGTTTCCATTGCACTTTTACCTGGATGACTACTCGTTTGCGGAGTTTGATTTCTCTTCAATCAAGTATGCGTTGTGGCTCGACCAGAAACTCTCCGTCCGGTTCTACCTGAAAAACAAAATGTTTTCAAGTCAGTACTCATCAATTTTGTTCAGAACTTCAAGTTAGGATTTTATCTCTATCCTACCTGAATATTTTTCCAATGAATCACATGTTTTTCATCATAAACATATCGCTTCAGTAAGGACACATGGAATACATTGTGAACTTGAATGTGGCTGGGTAAGGCCAACTGGTAAGCCACTGGTCCTATCCTTTCCAGTACTTGGAAAGGTCCACAGTATCAGGGAGATAATTTAGCATAAGAGGTCCACCTCAAGGTACTCCTCTTGGGTTTAATTCTTACGTAAACATGATCTCCTACTACGAACTCACGATAAGACCTTTTCCTATCTGCATAAATCTTTTGCCGATGTTGAGTGGCCTTTAGATTCTGCCTTATTCTTTTTACTTCAGCTTCCATTTCCGCCAACATCTCATGTCCCAACAATAACTTTGTTTCAGGACTGCTCTAATTTATAGGTGTACGACATTGCCTACCATATAATGCCTCGAAGGGACTCATTTTTAGGGATTCCTGATACCCGTTGCTATACGCAAACTCAACTAGGTGCAAATAATCCTCCCACTTGGTTGGCTGCTGCATCACATACATGCGCAACATGTCTTCCAGTACTTGGTTTACCCGCTCTGTTTGCCCATCATTCTGAGGGTGATAGGCGGTGCTAAAATGTATTTGTGTTCCCAAACCGGAAAACAAGGCTTTCCAAAATGCGGATGTGAACTTAACATCTCGGTCTGAAATCACAGTCTTACGTATGCCATTCAACCTGAAGATTTCCTTCATGAATATATCAGCAATCTGTACTGTCTTGTATGTAGACTGTAAACTGTCTTTTTTCTCGTGGTAAACCCATGATGAAATCTAGGGAGATAACCTCCCACTTCCACTCAGGTATAGGTATGGGTTGCAATAATCCAGCAGGATGTTGGTGCTCCACCTTTACCTGTTGACATTCCAAACATTTGCTCAAATATTCAGCTATATCTTTATACATGCCCGGCCAATAATATACCTTTCTTATTGCAGTAAGAATTTTCTGATGTCCTGGATGATTAGCATATTTGCTACGATGGAATTCATTCAGTATTAACTCTTTCAGAGTTATACGATTAGGCACATATATTATTCCTCGGAAAGTCAACACTTGATCCTCATTCCTTCCATACTCAGATGTCTTGCCTTGCTTCCTATCCTCCTCAATTTGTTGCCATAGGAATTTGTATTCTGGATCTTTTTGTGCCTCTTCCTTTAATTGTTCCAAAAATTGGCTTTCTAGCTGATTACAATATAATGCATAAACGCCATGTAATTTTCTACTCAACGCATCAGCTACTCGATTTTCCTTTCCCTTCACGTGCTGAATATCCATATCAAATTCACTTAGAAAATAATTCCATCTTGCTTGTCTAGAATTTAAATCTGCCTGCTTAAAATAATTAGTTAAGCTGCTATGGTCTGTTTTAAGTATAAACCTCTTACCCAGCAGGTAATGTCTCCACACCCGAAGAGCATGTACCACTGCTATCAGCTCCAAATCATAAGCAGAATATTTCTGTTCATGGTCCTTCATCTTTCTAGACTCGTATGCCACCACTTTACCTTCCTGGTTAAGATTGCTCCCACACCTTCTTTACTTGCATCAGTACATACTTCATAGTCTTTATCAGGGTCAGCTACCCTCAAAACTGGTGCTAAAGTCAAAAGTTGCTTCAGCTTTTCAAAGCTATTTTGACACTCATTTGTCCATTTGAAGAGTTTTCCCTTCTTCTGCAAAGATGTAATAAGAAACGCAATTTTAGAAAATCCTTCTATAAATCTTCTATAATAACCTGCTAATCCCATAAATGATCTAATATCGGCCACATTTTGGGGTACTTTCCATTCCATGATAGTTTTGATCTTTTCTGGATCAACAACGATTCCTTCAGTTGATATAACATGTCCCAGATATTAGATTTCTATTTTAAAGAAATCACATTTACTGAACTTGGCATAAAGCTGATGCTTTCTTAACATCTCCAAAACTATCCTCAAATTTTTTTTGTGTCCCTCCTCACTTTTAGAATATATCAGTATGTCATCTATGAAGATAAGTACAAAGTTATCCAGAAATTGATGAAAGATGCCATGCATCAATCTCATAAAGGTTTCTGGTGCATTCGTCAATCCAAAGGGTAGCACCACAAATTCGTAATTCCCATAGCGGGTATGAAATGTTGTCTTACAAATATCTTCATCTTTAATCCGAATCTGATGATATACAAATCTTAAGTCTATTTTAGAGAACACCTTAGCCCCTCTTACTTGATCAAATAAGTCATCGATTCTTGGTAAGGGGTATTTATTCTTAACAATTAGCTTATTAAGTTGTGCCTGTAATCTATGCACATATGTAATGTTCCTTCCTTATTTTTAACAAAAAGGACTGGTGCTCCCCATGGAGACACACTTGGGCGGATATAGCCCTTGTCTAGCAGCTCTTGCAGCTGCATTTTCAGTTTTTTTAATTCTGGCACACTCATTCTATAGAGAGCTCTTGACACCAGAGAAGCTCCAGCAACAATTCTATGCTGAAGTCAATATCCCTTTTAGGCGGCAATCCCGGAATGTTTTCTGGAAAAACATCCAGAAATTCCTGTACTACAGGAATATTTTCCATCATTGGTGCCTTTTCCTTGGAGTCCGTATACCCCACCTGAATTTCATACAGTTGGCATCCTTTTCTGATGCACTTACCCATTTGGGATGCTGTGATAGAGTAGTTGTACCAGTTTTTTAATTCCTTGAATCTCCTTTCGCGTGCCATCATGCATTCTATAGTAAATGATCTTTTCCTTGCAGTCCACTAAGGTCTAGTGTCTTTCCAACCAATCCATGCCCAATAACACATCATAAGACCCCAATGGTAAGATAGTTAAATCTACTTGTAACTACTGTCCTGCCACCTCCAATGTGCAATCAAGAATTTTTGCAGTTACTTTTCGTTTTGCTCCGGTAGCTAGCTGTACTAACCAGGAATTCTTAAATTTTTTTTCCTTCAATTTACACATTTTCACTAACTTGGGACTTACATAACTCAAACTTTCTCCAGGATCTACCAAAATTGAAACAAGTTTAGTTAGTAAAGTACCTTCTAGTTCAATCATTGTGGGCTGAAAATCAGCTTGCCGGTCTTCCAAGACTGCATTGATACGAGGTATGCTACGCGCCACATCCCCCACTGTAGATGCTTCCTGCAGCTTTGCTACAGTTTCATTTTTATTTTGCTATGGACAGTTTTTATAGTAATGAGCCTCCCCACAGCCCCAGCACTGCAAAGGGGGTCGAGTATTCTGTCCTTGCTCTGGCTTCCTGGATGCTTCTGTGGGTTTCTCCTCCACTGGCCATTTGGTTCTTTGATGATTCCTACCAAACTGCTTACTGATAGAATTTCATGTCGAGCCTTTAAAGTTTCCACTTTTACTGCTTTTAAGATTAGAATTATTTTTCAAATTTTTCTTTGGCTACCAACTTTTTCCTCCTTCACCCTTGGCCTTGGACTACTGATAGCACATTCATGCCTTGCGAATGGCTTCGTCCATGGTCTGAGGATTAACAAATTCTATTTTTTCCCTCATATGAGTAGGTAGAATACTGAAGAACCTCTGCACTTTGACTTTTTCTTCTCGCAGGTAAGGAACGTAACGTAAGTTACAGGGAAGTGAATTTAGTGACATAATCATCCATGGTCAATTGCCCCAACCGAAGATCATGGAAATTCTTACTTTGTCATCATAAAACCTTTCCGTCAAGTACTTGTCTTTGAAGTACTGCTGAAACAATTCCCAAGTAATATCCTGTTTATCTATACTACGTACATTTTTCACCTCTTCCCACCATAGAGTGGCCTTTTCCCGTAACTAGTATATAGCCAATCTAGCCTTCAGATTGCTACTGTATTCATATACCTGAAAGTACTTATTTATATTAATTAACCAGGCTTCAGCCACCTCCTCTGCCTCACCATCAAATTTTGGTGGTTTAATTTTGCGAAATTCCCCCTGCAGTTCCACTTTCTGTCTCTTATTGTCTTGCTGGTTAGACAAATTTCCTGACTCTGCCTCATTGTAATTCCTGTTTTTGCTTTTCTGGGAGGGAATATTTTCAGCTCTGCCTGTAGTATTACTTCTGGTTTCCTGGTCTTCTTGTTCCGCTGATAATTCTTTTTCAGCACTTGGATGCTCCATCTCCTGATTTTGTTTGTCTGATAAATTCTTTAAAATTTTCTCCTGATCCTGCAACAGTCGCTCATTATCCTTCCTGAGCCTTAACATTTCTTCTTGTAGTTTTTGCACCGTGTTCAACAAAAAGCCAGTTTGGTGTTGTTGTTCTTCGAGTAACCGACTAGTCTTTTGGTGTTGTTCTACACTTAATTGTACCCACATCTCCGGGTTAATGATTGCTGCTTGAGTTTCCTCTGGTTGCGGTTGTGATGATGTCGCTCTTCTCATTATCACTCGCTCTCTCTTCTCTCTCTATGCACTATTCATATACACAGCTTCACTGTTAGTAGACCCTCAGGGTCCCAACGTAGCAACTTGGTTCTGATACCACTTGTCACCTTCAACCTCACGTTATTACTACAATTTTTTTTTTTTTTTTTTTACTTACCTCTATGATATATCAATATATATTCATCTATATCAATAAAAATTCATTTCACAAACCATGTAAAATTCGTACCAAAGTTATTAACAAGCATTCATCGTAGTTGGCGCAGAGTACAATATTCCGGCTATGGTTGCAATAGATAGCATATGATACAGGGTAAAATTAAAATTCTACGCATGCTTCAATCCTGCCATTACTTGGGATTCGAAACGGAAGTCTGAGGATGTAATTATACGATGGAACATTAACATGATCAATTGCATATCAACCTTGTTCTCAAGGAATTTATGAAAATTTTAATACGAAGATACCACAATACTCCACTTGGCACTCACACGTTCCCTCCGTGGAGATGTGTCAATTCCATTTATCAAACGTCAGTCCGGAATTTACTAACCCTAGATCGGCTGTAGATTGCCTCGGGTTCTCCATGGTTCTCGAGGGAAACTCCGAGTTCACTGCAATCTAACTGAGGGTTATGAGCTGGCTCGCTAAGTTTTTTGGCAGGGGATTCAGATCTCAGCTACTCCTTTGGGCTCTTGGAACCCTATTAGGTTTTCCCTTTCCTTATGAAATTCTTCGTTATTCCGCTTTCAATGCTTTGTTTACTCGACCTCTGGCAGGTTGAGCTGCTTGGTTGCCATATCAACTGAGTTATGGTTCTTTGTCTGTTTAAACCCCGCAGAGAGGTATGGCGCTTCTATTCCACTTCATATGACTGTGGATGCAAGGAGAATACAGCACCGAGCAAGGTATCAAGGTAAAGTTATTTATGGGTTACTTTCTCCAGGTTTATTTTGCTTCCTGCTTGTCCCAAGATTGAGACATTTCGCATTATTATTATTTTTTTCTTGTTTTAGAGATGTAACTTCGTTGTATAATTACTTTTGCAGGGCTGACGAATGGAGTTTCACCTATCCAGGTAACCCTGCGCGCCCTTCCATATTTGATTAAGCTATGATAGTTTTTAAATGTTGGTTTTAAGCTTATAGCTCTTGAATCTCATCTCTGGTTTGTGTTATTGTGTTACAGGTTAGTGATTTACAACCTGTCAAACCCTCTAGAAGCAATTTCTGCTAGCGTTTCTTTGTTGCAGTCAATATGACCTCGGCTAATGACTCTGTTCGTTGCCACCCAGGTACCCTGCTCTTCAAGGAAATCATAACCTGGGTTGTTACAGTCCTCCATTTCGCTCCCTGGATAACGATTACGTTTTTTTTTATTTATAGCAATGTATAATACAGAGAAGAGGGTTTTAAACCCGTCTAGGTTTTTATTTCCCATGTTATGTAGCAATGTTTATCAACTCGCAAAAGATACATTAAAGTTTTTGCCCAAATTTGTGTATATAAATGAACAAGGGTTTACTTAGCTCTACTGAGCTAACTGCTGATTATCATTTGTTTTTACTCATCGGGTCTGAGCCCTCGTATGTAATGTTATACTATGAATGTTATATTTCGTTCTGAAATGAACTCTTATTTTGTTCGCTAGAATTTAACTGTACATTGCAACACGTTTCGGGGTTAAGGGTTTCTTGTTACGTTTCTCAGTATTTCCTGTTTTGCATGTAATTTTTCTTGTTTGCTACCGCAGTAATTTGAACCATTCATCTTGTCTCTGTTGAAAATTGTTTTAAGAACTATTCTACAGTAAAAGCTTAGCCTTTGTTTTCTTGTCATTTTCTTATGAGGAAAAATAAGTTTCGTACTAAGATTTATTGGTTCCAGTTTCCACCATCGTTCTTTTTCTAGTTATTTCTTTCATAGGGTTATAAATCTTAGTTTTCTCTCTGCAATACTTTGTTCGATTTTCATGCTACGGTGTCCGGACCACCGCATGACATTGTCTGTGTATTGTCTGATGTGTTCGGCTGCGGACGATGTATTTCGGATGGGGTTCCTACCCTGAACTGAAATCAACGGTTCGTTGAGCACGTTAATACCTTACTCAGGTCTATGTTTGCAGGAAGTTCAATAGCATTTTTCTTTGGACATTATTTTGTTTCTGGCAAGCAATGTAAATAAATGTATTCCTGCAACATTAGAGTAACAATTGTAGAATATTGTGCTAATACTGTTACATCTTTACCTTGCATTTCTATTACCTTTCATATATTGTTCATTCCCAGCATTCTCTATTAACTTACACATACATAAGGAATTATTCACTACCGAGTAGGATTTAGATTTATTGTTAGATTGTTCTAACCTATTATAAAAACAGGCAAAAGAAGTGCCGCACATATATTTCACTTTTCTGCTTCTAGCATAAACATACATTTATAGCTATTAAATAAACCACTGTTTCTCACATTTACTACACGTTGGACAACCTTTCAATTCAGTATTAACTTGTCTATATTCTCACAGTAATACTTATCTGGATTAAATAGATTCAAGTTGTGGTCCTCCCAACCATTCAAGGGAGGTTATTATGTCCTCCACTTGCCCCCTAGCTCCAAAATCTGGACGGTGTCCCGGGTTAACAGTGGAATAAGTTTTTTTTTCTTTTTGCTATGACCTCTGGATGGCCAATCCAGTCAATTCAGAAAATCTGGCTTTACAAGGGTTGCTGTGAGTTATTTTCAACTGATCATAACCAGCTCTAGAAAATACTCCCCTTTACCAACTACACAGAACCCCTACTCCTCCCCCGGGATTCAGCTTTATCCTCAGAGGAGTAGGTAATTGTTTTTCCAACTGTCCCCAACCACCTCCTATTCTTGGAAACATTTTACCATCAGCTTAAAAATATTTTCTTTTCATTAATTGTTTCCTCCTAATTAATAAATCAGCAAATCCAATAATTATGTTTTATCAATAGTAATGAATTAAGTTTTTCTTGCCAGATAAAAGGAAACTAAACAATTGCCTTTAACTAGTTAACACTAGTTAACTTTAATGAGGCTATCACATCGCCGCACAACCAGAGTAGGGGGCTTCCGCGGAATGACATAAATGACTAGATTTCAAGAATAGTCATGAGTTCGAGTATAGACGTGAAACAAAATAAAATTATTGTTGTTTGATTAGATTTGGAATTATAAAAACTGAGCAACAAGAATAAGAAGATAGCATAAATTGAGCAAGCCATTTGGTCATTTTTGTGATTGAGTGTGGATAAAAAAGGAGTTGATGGATTGATGTTTTCGATTTCTCATTTTTTAGTCATATGTTTCTACTTTAAGTCATGTATATAGATTTGAATGGCACTGAGGTACCTGTAATTTGTTTCTTACATACATATCTGGAACACTAAGTACTTCGTTGATGGGAAAATATATATATATATATATATATATATATATATAGTCTGTTGGATCTGTTGTTGTCCTTGGCTTTATGCATTTCAATCAAAGTTACTTTTATATGTACACATCACATTTGGAACTCACAAGGATATTGGTTGCCCTCTAGTTTCCTTGCAGATAAGAATCCATGTGGAGCTTTGAATGCCCACATATGACATATGTTTTTATATTATTTTAAATATTATAAGAATTAAGAGCAAATATCTAGGTTTTTTGTTTCTTTTTTTCCTTTTTTTTTTCTTCTTCTTTTTCCTTTTTTTTTTTTTTTTTTTGGTGAAAAACGACTACCCACATTTATGTGGGTCAAATTCCAAACCTGTCCTTCGAAGTTTTTATTGTATCCAAATAACTTATGGTCGGCCTATATCAACTCTCTCAAACCATCCAACAAATATTCTAACAGTGGAACTAGAGTACATGTATGCAAGGACTCATGCTTCACAAAGTTTTCGATGTAAATATGATGTCTCTTCTTATTATGTTCACAATTCTATCAATTTTGGGTCTTTTGAATTCATATTTCTTTGTAATTTTTTATACAATAAATTTTAGTTATATATTCTTTATGTGTGAAAGGTTTTATACATTATGATTTTTCTTTTTAAAATTTAAATTATCTTCCAAAAATGTGATCTAAAATTTCATATGGGGCAAGAAATTTTTCGAAACAAATAGTGAATACATAATTTGGTTTTGGTGGAAGTAAATGAATTTTAAATTGAACATACTAATTAATAAGCTAACTAAATAAAATATATTTAAAAAAAAAGTTGTGATTATTTTATAGTTATACTAATGGAAACAATTTAACCAACAAACGATTTAAAAAAAAAAAAAAAAAACAAAACAATCTTGAAAAAAAAAAAAAAATTGAAGATTATTGTTTATTATTTAAATTAAAAATAAAAATAAAATAAAATAAAAACTATATTAAATGGTAATTTCTTTTTTTTCAAATACGATTATATTCTTAATTTATATTTTATTGATAATCATTTTGCTAATAAACAAATCTAATAAGTAATATTTAAAAAATATATTTTTAATTTTTAATTTAAAAAACAAATTAATAATTTTTTTTAAACATTAAAAAAGTTAATTAAAAAAAAAAAAACTTTTTGATTTGAAAATAAGAAAAATACTCCCTACTTTAATGATGTTTAAATAATTTAGATTTTTGAGTTTTTGTTGATATGCATTTTCTCCATATATTTAGATTTTTTGTCCATACAATAATAGCACAAAGTATAGATGTATTTACACACGACGTTGTATGCCCTTGTTTCAAAAGGAACGATTGAAAACCAATCATCTTTATAGCTCATAATTATTGTTTTTATCTTAATCCCTTCAAATTAGGGTTTTAGAGATTGTGTCTGACAAAAAAGTCCCTGGAATATGTTTCACAAAATCAATTCAAATAGGTGAGGTTCAAAGTTTCTAACTACAACATCATGTAGTTTCAAGATGTGCTTGAATTGTAGCATTAATTATCCCCACAAATCCCTAGTTATATTTATGATTCCCTTGATTTCATGAGAATATTAAACTTGAGTGCTAGATAAGCTTAGTTCCTCCATGTGAGATAAAAGTTGCCTACATCCCTCCATGTATGTTCTCACCAATTTCACATAATCTCAAACAAGTAAATCACAAAGAACTAACATATTATGCAATAATAAACCAAAATAAAGAGAACATTACCTACTACCATATCCTCATGTACCAACTTAATTATGCAACAATAAACATTAATAATAATAAAAACATTATCTTGATATACAATGCTAAATTCACAACCTCACAAGTTGAATAGACAATGGATACAACTCATAAAATGACTAAAATAACAAAACCAAATGTAACTAGTGAATGCAAAAGCTAAATGCTAGTAATGGAAGAGTATTATATTATCATGAAAATATAGAGTATAAAATGAGTCACAACAACTCTCCTGACTTCAATCCTACTGGATTTGTTATCTAGGAGAGCTTATGAAGGGCTAGATAGCCATACATGTCAGAAGAGAGACAAAATTAAGAGACATCATGTGGACTTTATAATAGGGAGGTGGTTAAGGAGGGTGCAAAGGAGGCATTGCTAGTAGGTCGAGGGGCTCATGCATGTGGTAATCAATGTGTTCTACTCTAGACTCCAATTCATGCAGGAAGTTATTAGTCTATCATTGGCACATGTGTAAGTTGGCCAGCTACTCTATAATCTCATTTTGACTAAACTGGATGTCATTCATATATGCCACCAACTCATTCATGTTCTTGTATCTATGCTCCCTAAGGTTGTCTAGGTTGGCCTGAATTCCTCTCAATTTCTCATCTAGCGATTTGAAGGTGACCGACATGTCCATGCTTCCCTGGGAGCGTCCTTGGTCCTGGGCTACTTCCCCCTCTCGCTCCACACTCGCTGAGTCAACAATAGACGCATTCTCGTTGACTACTCTATGTGCTTCCTTCCCCTTTTGGTTGCCTCCTTTATGGGGTCAACCTCTTTGTCGAGGCATATCTGTATACACACGAATATCCCAGACCTGAAACGCAGATTGGTTGCCAACCATCATGGTGACACCACCTACAAGAACCGATAATAAAGATCTGCAGACTAGACTGAGAGGAAGAAAGACTAATTCCAATGCTCAATAGAGCCCACGACAATAAAGGGTGGATTCTCTCCCAAACGACAAGAAGGATTATAAAACTTGAAATTATTCCCCACCCCAAACAATATTCCCTGATATACAACACTTTACCAACCAAGCACCAAGTATACTCATATAGAGAGACTTTCCCACCTAAAAAAATACTAGACACACAACCTCCACTTGAGCCTCGAGAGACAAGAGACTAACCCTATGACATAAACGACCCACAGGGCTGGCCACAACCCAAGAACCCAATTCCCCAAGCACATAAATCCCCAAAACTGCAATCAAAATCTTCACACCAAAAAAATAAAGGACTATAAAAAATCCACATCCAAAAATGAAAGAGTACCTTAATGCCAAATAATGACACATGGGATAGGGGCTTGCATCACTGATAGGCGTCGTTTCTTACAGTTGTAGAGCCAAGCATGAGAAGGAGGCCTGCTGAGAAAACCATGCATGCTCTGGGGTCCCAGATAAATGCCTAGGAGTTGTCCAAAACACAAGCTCTTGCATAAAATCCCTTCGTTATTCTTTGTCACCTTTTGAGCTCCCTTAGTGAGCCCTCTCGGTAGCCCTTTTTTGAATTTAGCACCCTACACACATTTTTCATCCCCTAGTTCACAGCACCCTTCCAAATGTGATTAAGCAACATCATAACAATACCCACTACCTTGTGATACTTCATAGGTAGTACATCATGTCGATTAATACCAATTAAAATGAAAAGCATGCTTTTCACATGCAATATGGGTGAATCCCTAAGGCCATTTGATCCATTGATTTTTCACCCCCACCGGGACAATTATTATCTTCATCTATTAGCCTATAGAGAGTGACCACATCTCTTGGATCTAGGTCATATTAACTCAGAGCTGAGCGCCAACTTGTTGATACATCTTGATGTCTTTCCATGGTACCCTAATTTTCCAATTAGTCTACCACCTTGTTGCTAGCTCTCAGGGAGTGAGTTGTGATGACATGGGAAATTGTCAATCAATGCTTTTATTCACCCCGGTTGTGACTTTAGTCTCCAACCACTAGTTTGTGACCCTATTCGTTCTTTCCAAATATTCCATACAAGGAAACCCAGTACTAGGATTCATTCTCTATTAGTGATTGGGTTGTTGAATCGAGATCACCACCAATTATCTACCATTGTTAGCAAGTTGTCATGTGCCCTAATTTATTGGTCCAAAGATATTTTTGGCTTCTGACCATATCCCTTCTGCTACCAAGAATTCACTCAGTAAGTGGTTCATTGTTTCTTCACTCTTCTTACACAAGAGATATTGGGACAACAAAAATATACCCCTTTTCAATCATCTGGTCCCATGTCAGGATACATTTGTGTCTAATTAACCATAATAAGTGTGAGATCTTTGGCCATAACTTCTACTTCCAAACTTTGTCCCAAAATATTTCACGTGGCAAGGCACTGATGTTGACCTTAATGAGGTAGGCCTCCTTAATTGAGAATGATCCCAAAGCCTTATAACCCCATATGAGCTTATCCTAGGTTTGGGACACATGGTTACATATTTCTTGCAGCAACTAATTCAAGGTTGACCAGCTATCTGGGGACCCTTATATCTGCCAGTACTAATCTATTTTCCACTTGCGCCATTCCTCTTGACCAGGGCCCTCCTTCCATAAGCATGTTATTTTTCTTACATGTTTCTATTCCAGGGTTATTTTTATTCCTTGCAGGTCATTGTTCTAATCCAAACGCGGTAGTTTCTGCCAGGGCTCCCCCCCAGAATAAGGTTGTGTTTACATTCTATATTTCCCAAAAGTAATGGTCTTAGATGATGTGGATATTTCATCTGGCAAGGTTTTATAGAGACAATCCTGCAAGCATAGGGGGGTCTCGGAGGAGGGCGGCTTGCGATCTTCCTTGTCCAAATTTATGAGCCCATATTTTCTTCCATTGTTTTGTACCCCCTTGGATCTAGCGCCACCACAGTTTGGCTCCTATGACCTCATTTAATTTCTTCGGGTCTATCAGTCCAAGTCCTCCAAAAGCTTTCGGGAGGCATAGCTTATCCCAGACTACCAGAGAACATTTCCTTTCCAAATTGGCTCCTTTCCAAATAAACCTAGGGAAGATTGAAACCAGGTCTTTGTATATAAATTTAGGGGTTGGAAGGACCAAAATTTGGTACATCGGGATGGCTTGGAGGACAACTTTAAGGAGAGTATCCAAACTAACCAAATTGAGCACTCGAAAAGTCCAATTGGAAAGTCTTTTCATAAGCTTGTTACAAATTTGTTTCCAACTTGTTATGCATAGAGGGTTAGCTACTACAAGGACTCCTAAGTATTTCGACGGGAGAGTGTTAATAAATAAACCCATGATGTGAGCTAATTTAATTAAGCATAAGCTTAGGAGTGTTAAACAAATAAATATTATACTTATCTTTGTATATGACCATACCTAAGGCTGCTTGGAATTCAGCAAGGATCCATCCAAATCTACTACTTACTGGACCGTGGGCTCTCCATAAAGCAATTTATCATCAACGAACTATTGGTGCATCATAGTTAGATCCATACCTTGAAGATGGATGCCCTTTAACTCATTTTCATGGGTTGTAGTGTTAATTAAATGACCCAAACCTTCAACAAAAATGATAAATAAGAAGGGGGAGATTGGATCACCTTGTCTGAAACCACGAGATGAACTAAAGGTGGTTGTGGGAGCACCATTAAGGGTAATTGAAAAGAATGGAGTACATATTAGAGATCAGATCGAGCAAATCCAGTCCTCTACAAAGTCGATTGCCTTCAGAACCGAGAGAAGAAACGACCAACTTAATCTATCATATGATTTTGAGAGATATAATTTCACCTACATACCAGGCTGCTTACTACTCCTCAGAGAGTGGATGACTTCATGGGCAGACACGATGTCATCGAGGATTTGTTTGCCTTCCATAAAAAAATATTGTTTCGGGTCAATGAGTTAATGCAAGATTAGATTTAGTCGGCATACAAAAAAAATGGACAAGATATTAGAGATCACGTTGCAGAGGGCTATGGGGCAGAATCTGCTAGGATCACTGGCAGCATTGGATTTCAATTAGGGTAAGGAATGTAACATTCAATCCTGACCAAACTTGTCGATTATACCACGACTCTTCCACCATGTCTATTATTTCAGGCCCCAAAAAAATTCCAACATGCCTTAAAGAATTCAAAGGTGAAACCATCTGGCCTTTATTTATTCACAAGCAAATCCTTCACTAATCTTCCACTTCCTTAGAGATTATTTGACGCATTAAGGTTTCATGGTGTTCCTTCGACACAATTTGAGGGATGCATTGGGTGACTTGCTATATGTCCTATGTTTGATCTTGATTGTCTTCTAACAACATATTAGAAAAGAAAGAGAACGATTCTAGATCCATATCTTGGTGGTTTTGTAGCCGAGTCCCATCCATGGAGGTGAGAGATGTAATTCTATTATTCTGGTGATGGTTAATCATGGAAAGATTGAAAATTTTTGAGTTTCTTTCGCCTTCCCTCAACCATTGGATCCTATATTTTTGACACCACAAGGCTTCTTACTGTTGTCGCGTTCTTCGACATGAGTTATTATTCTAACTTCTTCTTCAGTTAAGGATTTTGATCGCCCTTCCCTGACGATCTAGGTATGAACTATTTCCATCCTCTCCTCCAACTTTTTCCTTTCCTCAAAGATGTCTCCAAACTCTTCTTTATTCCATATCCACAATTTAAGGGCCTTGAGCTTCCTCTAGAAGGTTTGCATCTTCGTGCCCTCTGACACCTCCAGGTCTTGCCACTATGCTTGCATATTTTCCATAAAGCCTAGATTCTTGAGCCAACAACCTTCAAATCTAAATGACATGTTTTTGGGCAGTGACATGAGAGCAATTTCCAGGCAGATCGACCAATGAGCGATTAATTTAATTCTTTCTCTTGCTTATATATGATTGTGCGATCGTGTTTTGTTTCCGCAAATTGTAGAAGGATTTAGTGTCTTGTTTTAGTACATCATAAGATCATATTGAATCCCATTGGTATAATTTATACATGGTATCAGAGCGCCAAAATCACAATAGAAGAGAAGAAATTGAGTTTTTTTAAGCAGATATCCAAATTTGTAGATTCATTCTTCGATACCAGCAGCAGATCAAGATGTCTTTCAATGGCTTAAGACTCGAATATGCACTCAAGGGAAATTATAATTATATTTTATGGAAGGATAGGATGGGGGGAGTGTTGGAGGATAAAGGACTAAAGGGATTCATTGACACTGATATTCCTCAACCCATTGCAAAAAATTCTCAACAACTTGATGCATGGAAGAAGAATGTGGCAAAGGTAAGAAGGATCTTCTTAGAGGGAGTTCAAGATCATAATGTCTCAAGTCTCCATGGAAAGGAAAATCCATATGTGATGTGGAAGGCCTTGACATATTTGTTTCAAACTAGCAGCAACCACAGGAAGTTGGCACTGAAATACAAGCTCAGAAAGATCAAAATGGATAAAGTTGACACAATCCTGAAATACTTGACGAAGCTCACTCAATGTCAAGATGAGCTTGGAAGTGTTGGCATCATTGTTTCTGATGATTATTTGGTGAGCCTATCACTTCTAGGCCTTCCCAAGAGCTGGCATAGCTACCAGGACTCTGTTAATGGGAGGGAGCAACTACCAAAGTGGGATCGAATGTTGTCTGAAATGGTACAAGAAGAGTTTCGCCGGAGCACCAAGGATGGATCCTCACTAAATATTGATGATGAGGAGAATTGTGCCTTGGTTGGAAAGGTGAATAAAGGAAAAGAGAAGGCGTTCCATTCCAAATCTAAGACCAACAAGGTAGGCAAGAAGTGAGACTTGTCCAAGGTGAAATGTTTCAACTGTCATGATCATGGAAACTATGACACAAATTGTACACAAAATAGGAACAACAAGAAGGCCTCAGGAGGACCAGCAGGTGAAGCTTTGGCTTCACCGTTTGAGTTTGACTTCACCCTTATTACATGCATGGTTTCATCGTTGATGGGTTATGTGTGGTACTTGGATATTGGAGCATCATTCCACATGACCGGAAACAAATAATTCTTCATTAGGTTGGAGGAGAAGGATCTCTAGATGCACATCAAGATGGATGATGACGGGAGGTATAGTGATACTGGTATTGGTACAATTACCTTTAAAAGAGATTTAGGTAAACCGCTCATACTAAAATATGTCATGCATGTACCTGGTTTAAAGAATAATTTGGTTTTTTTTGCTATGTTGGAAGATTGTGGCTATGATGTGATCTTTAGTGAAGGAAAGGTGTTCCTTCATCACAAAGCCACAGGACAGGTGAAAACGATTGGGGTTCGAGTGAAGAACCTCTACAAAATTGATAGATGATTGTGCAGCATTGAAAACTAAAGCAGAGAAGGTGGTGATTGTACAAGAGGATGTGCCATCTACACCACAATGCTTTGAGGATCATGCATCATATTTCTACAGGACTTCCAAAGGGTACACTTGCTCAAAGAGACACATGCAAAGGGTGTACTATGGGGAAGTATACAAAGGCCACCTTTTACGATAAGGAAAGTCGAGCAACGACAATATTTGAGAGAGTTAACTCAGACATGTGTGGACCGTTCTCAACAACTTCCACAAAAAAGCACAGGTAATATGTGATTTTTGTTGATGACTTTTCAAGAAAATGTTGGATTTTTATTCATGCAGAAGAAATATCAGACATTCTCCAATTTTTGTGAATTCAAGGAGCTTGTCAAGAAAGATACAGGGAAGAAGGTGAAGGATCTGAGGAGTGACAATGTTGGATAATATATCTCTAACTAATTCAAGAAATTTTGTGCCTCAGAAGGAATTCGAAGAGAATTGATTGCACCTCATAACCCACAATAGAATGGGGTTGCAGAAAGAAAGAACAGAACGATTATGGGATCAACATGAGCTATGTTGTATGATTAGGGCCTGCCGTTGCATCTATGGGCGAAAGCACGCAATACAAAAATATTTGTGCAGAATGGTAGTCCTCATCAGATACTTGACATGAGTACACTAGAGGGGGATTTTTCAGGTAAGAGATCATATGTCTCGTATCTTAAAATTTTTGGTTCATCTTTTTATTGCCATGTGACCAAAGATTCCAAGAAGAAGCTAGAGCCAACAACAAAGTTGGGAATATTTGTGGGGTACACTGATACACCCCACAACTATCGGGTGTATTTTACAGCACATAGGATGACAGTGGTCAGAAGAGATGTGAAATTCAAGGAAGAGAAACCCATGCAATTGTCCCTTGAGAGGGAGCTTGAGTTGCATGCAGTTGAGGAGCTATTAGTTCCAAAGGATGAACCTCAGGATGTGGAGCACCCACAAGTAGAGGAACAAAAAGTAGTAGAAACCACTCATACAGAGCCATCTACCAGAGATGGAAGGAAGTGCACTAGAGAGGCTAACAGCTTAATGCTAGATGTGAGAGAGAATGTGGGAGCACCCACATCACAACACAGGCACAGAAGGTCCCCATAGCGGTACACTGGATACATAGGTCTTATGAGCGAAGTTATTGAGATTGAACCATCCTCTTTCAAGGAAGTAGTGCCGCAACTAGTGTGGGTTGATGCCATGGTTTAGGAGTATGACTCCATTATCATAAATTGTGCATGGGAATTTGTCCCAAGACCAGTGGGGAAGTTAGTTGTAGGATCCAGGTGGGTCTACAAAGTGAAGTAGGTAGCAGATGGGAGTGTGGAGAAGCACAAGGCCAACTTTGTGGCTAGAGGGTTCTCTCAGGTGGAGGGGATTGACTATGATGAGGCTTTTGCACCAGTCGCAAGATACTCATCAATTAGATCCATCCTTGCACTCTCAGCACAGATGGGACAGCAAATACATCAGATGGATGTAAATACAACCTTTCTCAATGGAGTTATTGAGGAAGACATGTACAATGAGCAACTAGAAGGTTTTGAGACCTTAGACAGGGAGTCACATGTGTGCAGACTCAATAGAGAAATGTATGGGCTAAAGCAAGCACCTCGTGCTTGGTAAACTAAGATCGACAACTATTTCACCAGGTTGGGCTTCAACTAGAGTGAAGCAGATGCAAACCTATATCATATTGAGGTTGATGGTAATATTTTGATTATTGTAATTTATTTCAGTGATCTGATACTGACAGGTGATGAGCAGCTCATAAAGTCTTTCAAAGAGGATCTTACAAGACAATTTGAGATGAAGGACACGGGGCCCTTGCACTATTTCCTTATATTGGAAATATGGCAAAGAGATGGGGAGTTATTTGTGTCTTAGGGCAAGTATCCCAAGGAGATTCTGAGGAAGTTCCACATGAAGGGGAATAAACCCATGGATACTCCTCTTGCAGGAAAATTGAGGAAGGAGGATGCTACTTCAGGTGAAGTAGTGGATGCTACTATTTACAGGCAGCTTGTGGGTTCACTCATGTATTTGGTGAACACACAACCATACATATGCTACACAGTTAACCAGCTGAGCCAAGATATGTTACAATCCAACCAAGATCTTTTGGAAGGAGGGAAGCATGTTTTGAGATACCTCAGGGGCACTACAAAGTATGGATTATGGTACAGACAGACACATGGAGTGAAGCTTCAAGGCTTCACTAATGCAAATTGGGCAAGGAGTCCATCCGACAGGAAGAGCACATCAGGGGGCATCTTCAACATAGGATCAACAACAGTTTCTTAGTATAACAAGAAACATAGACCAGTTGCACACAGTTCATCAGAGGCAGAGTACATAGCGGCCAGTCAAACTGCATGCAAGGCCATCTGGATGAGGAAGATACTTGTTGGTTTGTTCGGTCAATAGATGGATCCAATGGTGATACATTGTTATAACCACAATTGCATCAAAATCTCGGTTAATCCAGTATTCCATGATAGGTCCAAGCATATTGATATCTAGTATCACCATATCAGATATTGTGTTCAAAGGAGGATTATGTCATTAGAGTACATTCCCACAAAGGAGCGGGATGCAGACATCTTGACGAAGGCACTGGCAAGAAGAAAATTAGAATTCCACAAAGACAAGATCAGGGTAGCAGATAATACCTTTCTTGTTGAGAGGGAGTGTTGAAATTGCAACAATAAATGACACCCAAAAGGGGCCTTCTCATTTAATTTTCCCTTAATTAAATTGGAAGAGAAAATGTAATTTCATATCATGACAACTTGTATTAGTTAACTAAGTCAGAAAGACTGAGTTAGCTTAGGAAATTAGAGTTGATGGCTAGAGAGGAGGCATGTAAATTTGATTCCATTATTTAAGGGGATCCCGTTATAGTTATGTATGAGTTGTAATTAGTTAACTCAATTAATTGAGTTAAAATCAGTTTAACTAGTTCTAATTAAGCGATGAGCTAGAGATAGGTCTAGTGAATTAAATCTAATTTAATTCACAATGATTGATCAGTCAATTAACTGATAATTCACTATAAATAGTTTTTGCATGTCAGTTCTAAGGAAGGCCCAGTTGAGACTGAGCTTAAAGGGATGATAAATATCAGTTGTATAATTAGAAAATTGTACAAGTCAATTATAGAGTCACATGGAGGCCTAGGAAGTATTGAAAAATCAATCCAAGGGATTTTCCTATTTAATAGGGCAACACTTCCTCATGGAACACGCAAGAAAGGCAATTTGAGCAAAGGCTGAGAAATGGCTAAGTATTTGTTCGATTTTTCCTAGATCAGTGTGAGACAGTTGGCAGAGTGCAGGAGTTTCTCTTGAGAGAGAAATCATTGTATTATTTCATGATCCTTGACTTTATACAATATACAGATAGAGGGGTTAGGTAGTGTGCTTTCTCCATATACATCTTTTGTTGTGCGATTGATTTACTTCTTTCTCTTGCTTATATGTGATTGTGCAATCATGTTTTGTTTCCACAAATTGTAGAAGGATTCAGTATCTTGTTTTAGTACATCATAAGATCAGATTGAATCCCATTTGTATAATTTATACATCTAGGAATATGTCAGATGAATGAAAGAACTTCCAATTTTGAGGGAGTAGACAATCACGTGAAATGGAAGGAACAACCCTCCAAGAAGATGTCATGGGTTGAGATTGTAAGACTAGATGCTCAGATGTGGAAGGTCTTTAGGAGCAATATTCCTTCTTTGAGGGGATCATGCCAAACAAATGGATATGCTTCAGTGGTAGAGGGGGGAACTGTGATTGCCACAAGAGGATCTGCTTTAGTGTCAAAGGGAGCACCATAGTCAGGGAGACCAAAAAAAGTAGTTGTGATGATAGATCCAGTGAAGGAAGCTAACCAATTTATGGTTGAGCCAAGGCATGCAACGAAGCATGTGTTAAGGTACCTACGTGGTAAAATTAGATATGGTTTGATATATGTGGTGAAGTGAGACTGCAAGGATATACTAATTCAGATTTTTCCAGGAGTGCAGAGGATAGAAAGAACACCTTAGGGTGTTGATTCATCTTGGTATCAACTATGATTTCTTGGTTGAATAGGAATCAGACTCTTATTACACTCAGCACAACAAAGGCAATGTATATTATAGACAATGTTGCAAGTTGTGAAGCAGTGTGGCTTCAGAAGCTTCTTGCAAGACTCTTTGATCAAGTCACTTCATTCATGAAATTATGCAGAAGGAAGCAATGAAGTTCCAATACATATCCACATATGATCAGATATCATACATTCTCATCAATCCTTTGTTTAGAGAGAAGTTTTTATATTGTTGAGGCAAGCTTGGTGTGATGCAAAATGTTTTTATCATTGAGAGGGAGTTTTTATGTATTTGCAAGACTAGGTAGACAATCTCTTGAGAAGCCAGAAGGACTTGGTTGGGTCATGTTGATTTGACCATGGGAGATGGATACATTCACCTAAGAAGCTATAAGGACTTGGTTGGGTCATCTAACCCAGGGTTAATGGTCCAGGGAACTTGCAGGATTGGAAAAATATTCTCCTAAGAAGCTAGAAGGACTTAGCTAAGTTATGTTGATTTGACTAGGAGAGATAAATAAAATTTAGCTGAGAAGCTAGAAATACTTGGCTTGGCCATGTTGATTTGGCCAAGGGTGAATGGTTCAGGGGCATGTCCTTTCTTAAGAAGCCAAACAGACTTGGCTGGGTCATGATGATTTGACTAGAGGAGATTTATACACTTACCTGAGGAGCCATAAAGGAATTTGGCAAGGAAATGTTGATTTTGCTAAGGTGTAAATGGCCTAGGTGTCACATTGCCTACTCAAGGATGGATTGATCTATAGAGATGCATCAACATATGAAGCTGGTGCACATTTTTTATGGAGGAGAAATTTCAGCTAAGGGGAAAATTATATGGTGCATCCAAGGAGAATACTTTCATTGCTAGGAGGAAGTGTTGATTGTTGTAGCATCGGGTGTAATTCCCACATGCCTAAGTCAGTCTTGAAAGAAATAATAATAAAAAATATTTTGGGGGCATCAAGTCCGCCCAAGAAGACAAGTTGGACTAGCCACATGAAAAGGTGTATCCCTTGGGCTAATTCACCCTATTTGACTAGTATATATACCCAATGTTATATTTCATTTTCAACACACCAATGAAGACCAATGAAGGAAAAATTCTCTTTAGCGAGGACAACAAAAGGAATCACAATCTTGAGGAAAGAAGCCGCAATCAAGGAGAAGTTCTTTAAAAAAAATTCTTTTGGTTATAAAGGACCCAAGGTAGGGTCTTTTTGGAGGGCCACAGGAGCCACATTTTGTGAGTTACAAGGCCTATCACAGATCTTAAAGAGGACATGCAGAGATTTTTTGATTGCTAAAGGTTTCAATGGTATTTTTTATTTGAAAATTAGCACAAATTTCTAGACAAATTAGATTTGTAAACCTTGTTGAAGAATAATTTATCCTAAAGAAAAGTTGTTGGGTTTTCTCCTAAGGTTGGGTTTCGCATGGTAAAAATATTGTCTCTATTGTGCATGTTTGTATTTCTATGACCTTTACTATTTTTTTAGCATTTACTGTTGATATTTTCTATGTATAATTGCTCAATGATATCAATGGTATGATAGAAATTGATTGAAGATCATTAGGTGGTAATTATAAAATAAAAAAATTTGTTTTCTACAGTGCATCTTGTAAGAAAAATGAACATTTATACAAAGAAGATGCACATCCCAAGTCACCTAGAAAGGGATTTTGCAGAAAATCTTGAAGTCTCCAATCTCAACAAAAGTAAGGACAAAATTCGGGAGGAGTTTAGAAACATTGCTACACCAAAAAGCTATGTTGATGCTCTCAAGAAGTCCATTCACAATGTGGGCAACACTATGATAAGGAACAAGGACCAACAATGTTCTCCAAAGCAGATCAACTCCAAAAGAACTGTTGCACTAAGGAAATCATACATAGCGAGGTGTGAAACTATTTTTCTTGGTCATTGTTTTCTATGCAAAAGTTTTGGGCATCAAGCAAGATAGTGCAAATCTTATAATTTTTATGAAACATGGTCTCATCAAACCTATAGTAATAGGCTTATATACCACATAATTACAAATACTATTGACTTTAGTAATAGAAAACATAAATCATTTATTCCCTTATCTAACTATAGTATAGTGTTATAGATGCAACAATTTTGGACATATAACACGAGATTATCCTACAAAATCAAGAGAATGGTTTTGGAAGAAAAAATTGGAAGAACCACCAACAAAAAATGTAGACTAGTTATGTTTGCTCGAAATAATCGAAGTTAGTGTTACGTTATTAGAGAGTGCTATAGACACGTGACTAGAGATCAAAAGAAATATATTATTCTAGAAGAAGGTAAAGGAAGAAATGTGAGTTTTGGAGACCATGGATCTACAAAAATTGTTGGAAGAGGCATCGTAAGCCTTGAAAAGGTAGGGCTAAATTACAAAATGTTTGTACATTGAAGGACTCAAACATAATATTTTAAGTGTCAAGAGAATGTGTTATCAAGGTTATGATCTCACTTTTCATGTTAAATATTATGAATTAAGGAAGACTAATTTAGAAATTTTAGTGGGAAGAGTGATATGGAATTCAAACAATGTATATAATCTTGATGAAATTCTAAGACACTTGTGCATTGACAATTTGGTAAACTTCAATAGAACACAAGTAGTGAGAGATATGCCCAAAATATTGAAACCAATAAGTGTCATCTGGAAATATTTTTGAAATGGGAAACATACAACAATGAGCTTAAAATCAAGGGAGTTCTTGACATCAATGCAACTAGATCTTGTTCACACCAATCTATAAGGTGCAATGAGAACACCAACGCTAGAATGTGAAAGGTACTTTATGTTGTTTATTGAAGGTTTTACTTGAATGGTATGGATCACATTTCTTAAAGAAAAATCATAAGCACTAGATACTTTCAAGTGTTATAAACTGTAACTAGATTCAGTCTTCATAATTATCATCATACTTATGTAAAATGAAAATAAGAAAAGAAAATTTTATTTTTCAAGCATGGGTTTCATGTTAATTTTTCTTAGGGTTATAATTTTATTTGTTGTTGATAATTTCATTTTTATACTTTTCATAATTTACATATGCATTCAACTCATAACTTTATCACATCATTAGCAATTATGTAGAAATAACAATAACATCAGTAATGTAATGAAACATAAAGGAACAATAGAAGAAAAGCATGCATAAATAGAGACACTAGGATTGGTGGGATACCAGGGAAAAACCTCACTTTATGGAAAACCCATAATTCAATTCTTATTCTTCTATTAGATATTCATCAATTGTTCAACTAAGATACAAAGTAAATCTATAGTGAGATATATCACTACATAAGGCCTCTTATATCCTCTTCCAGCGGGGATCCAATGCTACGACCGAGGAAACCTCTGCCAGTGAGGAGCCAATGTTATGACTTGGGAAATCTAAAGACAATAGGAGGGATTCCACTTACCTTATAAGGTAATGATCACGCCTATATCACTGCCTAGTGATAATAGGAGGGATACCATTGACCATAAATGGTAAGGATCACACCTATCTTATTAGATTTTGGTGATCTTCCCAATTTGGCCCTCAAAAGTCAATGGTAGAAAACCTACGTCTCTAGCTTGATCAGGATGTCACTTACCATAAGTAGTAAGGATCGCACCTAACTCAAGCAACCAACACCCATCAGTGAGATGGGTGGGAAAGATAGATTATAACTAGGGTATACTTTGGAAAATCCAGAGGTACCTCAACCCTAGGAGCTTTAAGGCTCAATTCCTCACCCTGGGAGCTCAAACGGGGGGGAAGAACATAGATCAGTGTCCTTGATAAACCTAAACCCTTACTTAGGTGGTTCACATCCATCAATCCATGTTTCTCTGGAATATTTTCATCAGTCGAAGTATGATGAAATCTCTCAGTCCAATCATTACCAGTGCATCCATATAATCTCATATATCTAGAAGTATATCTCATACCACAATCCTTCTTCTGCTTGATCATCAGAGGCTCGGTACCTATCAGGAATAGATCGTCAATGTATAAACCAAAATCAAATTCATACCTTGGAAAATTTTGAAATGGAGGTTCTGAACGACACTGCTTCTTGTGAGTCCAAGCTTCACTAGGTAACTCTCAATTCAGGAATACTAGGAACGAGGAGCTTGTTTCACACCACATAATTCTTTCTTCAATCTACAAATGTGAGTCTTCTTGTTTTGTACATCAAACCCCTGACATCGCGCAACACATACTTCTTCCTTGAACGTTTCAACACTTCCATCTGCTTCATACTTCATCCTGTATATCCAATTTTAAGTTGCACAATCCCATACATCATCGTTCACAATTTATTCTTCGACCATAATACCCTTCCAGACATGTCCTCTCACAGCTACTTCATTATGTTCAAAATTATCATCGGTCTTGATCTCGATAGAGGGTAATGTTCCCCTAGACTTATCTTTATTTCAGCGCCATAGCCTACTTTGATGATAAGTGTCAAGAACCATTGCTAGAAGAGGTTTTACAGGGACTCTACATAGTCCTCTTATTCTAGATCACAATATCAAAAGAGTGACATAAATAGTGGCAAATTAAAATATAAAGAATATTTTAAAAATAAAATCACTATAGTGGTTAGAGTGCAAAATAAAAAATAATGAATATTCATAAATTAAAAATAAATGGAAACATAAAATAAAATAAGCATAAATTATATTTTGGGTTTGGGGTATACCCAAATTTCTTATGCTTTGTTAATACTAACAGCTAAACTAATTATGAGTGAAATAATTTTTCTTGAATAACTTTGATGAGTCATCCTGTTGATAACAACCATTGATAGTTTGACAACTAAGTTATGATAAATTTTCCCACTATATAAAACAAAACAAAAAAATGTAAATTATATCTATAATCATGCTTTAAAACTATACATTACAATTCTAAAAACCAACTCACAAAGGTATATAAGCACCCTGCAAATAAATATTGAACAAATTGAAAAGAAATACAACAAAGATCACTAATAAACTAATTTTTAATTAATTAAAAAAAATACTTATATTGAAAAATTGAAGTTAAAATTAATGTACCGCTAAAATTTTAATCATATATAAACTTTTACTATGCAATTTTAAACATAGATATTTAATATTTTCTATCCTTATTTTAAAAAATATTGCCCAGAATATAAACTCTTGGACACCATATTCATACTTAAGATTTTATTGGGGACGAGAGCCTTGTAATCACATGAATTCAACTTCTTTATTTATATTTATTTATAAAAATGTATATATATTATTATAAAATATCAAATCAATAAATTACAAAATATAATCTTATTATAGTGAAATCTATAGATAACTTTGGCGTCTAGATAGAATGTGACCTAAATAATTATATAGAGAAACGTAGAATTTATGCTATTAGTAATACTTAAATTAAAAATATACATATAAAAATAAATAAATAAATAACACGTGTATCATTTTTCAGAAAAAATAATATAAATTTAAATCATAGTATTAATTTTATTTATTTTGTATTACAAGTTAATTGTACATTAGTTTTATTTTTCATTGAGAAAAAGCGTAATTTTATTTTATTAAGAAAATGATACAGAATTACATTTTGTGGATGTATTTTTCAAATGCATTTTATAAGTGAGGATTGAGATTATGTATCTAGAGTATTTTAAAATTCTCTTAGAGAGAAAAATCATGCTCACAAATTATTAAAAAAATATATATTTTAGGGCAATGATACGTACATAAATATAAGACCTTAAAGGCTTTTCATCGAGGGACTCACAAAAAACAAAATGATATATCAAAATTACTAATTGTGCAAAATTTCTATGAAAGGGTGATGGTAGAATTCATAGATTTTAGCTTCCTTTGTTTCCTGTATTAACCACTGCCCAAAATCCTTCCTAAGCCCTTTTTTAGAAAGTTGATATGCAATATAGTTTCACTCCCTGTAAACATGTCTGCAATAGATATTACCAAAAGTAGCTTTATTACGTTGCAATTCCTTAACTAATGGAAGTAGAAGATGGTTGTGACACTTTTAGACTCTCGAAAACCAATTAATCGCAAGCCTGGAGTCCTTGAAAACGTGAAGAGACACACATCATTTTTCTTTTGCGATGAGTAGTAAAAGATTAAGAGCCATAAGTTCTGAAAATTTATTTGAACCATGTCCCAACCTCATATCCATTGAGAAATAATGAGAATAAAACACATCCCCTCCCCCACATATTATATCTTCTCCTTGAGATGTGTCATCAAAAAAATCCCACGGGATCATTTTTGTCAATCTCTTCCTCAATGATTATTCTCAAGTCATAGACCTGGGATTTTTTTGGAAGATTCATAAATATTGCAAGGCTTTGAGAAGCAATATGATCTAGACAAGAAAGGGAGTCCTGAAGAATTCACTTGTTCCTTGCAAGCCAAATGCTCCAACACAAAATCAAAGGCACTACTATGTAATTCCTTAGTGCACTCTATGAAAAGAAAATTCTGAATTTGTTCAACACCTTTTCATTGAATGTCTTTTCACGAAGCAAGTTTGGAATATGCGCAGAACATAAATTTTGTTTTAGTCCTCCTAGTATAAAAGGAATATGTTGGAGTCTTAGAGATAGTGGATAGGTAACAGTGCACTGAGAAATTACATAATAATGCATCGTGCATAGAGTGCTTAGCGACAAAGCTTGTTGTAGAAAATACAATGCTCTTCTCGAGTTATCACAAAAAACCAGGATGTCATTGACAAATAGTAAATGAGGGATTACCAGATTCCTAGCCACCATAATATGCCCCAAAACAACCCTCTCTTCCTAGCATCTAATAGCATCTGACTGAGACCTTTAGTGACAAGGAGAAATAGTAAGGGAGAAAAGGGGCATCCTTGGCACAACCCTATTTCAGCATGAAATAAAGGGGAAGAAAAGCCAATGATCATAACAACAAAGGAACTAGAAGAGAGACAACTCATGATGGATGTGATGAAAGGCAACTCAAAACAATGGTGTATTAAAAGGGGGTGGAGTTAGATCTAACTGACACAATCATAAGCTTTTTAAAGGTCGATTTTCATAACAATGCCTTTAAGCTTCTTCATTTTGGAATCAATGAAATAAAAGTAGCATTGAAAGAGGCAAGCATCCTCCATGTATGCCTGGATTCCTCCACTACCTTTAGTAGATATTTCCCCGGGAAATCGTAGAATCCTAAGAAGAACTCTCCTTATGACCCATCTGGACCTGGGCTCTTGTCCTTTTGGAAACTGTGGAGAAATGGTTGTAATTCATTCTCAAATTAGTTCATCTGTTAAACTTTGATTTTCCTCTTGCTCAACATACCTAGGGAATAACTGGGCCAACCTTATCACCTCAACAACAAATACTCTCTCGTCAGCCTTGAAGAGGTTTTTAAAGTGTTTCTTACATATATTTTTTACAACTCTTCAAAGGTGGAGGAAAAACCACCCTCCTGATTATATAATTTCCAATTGGTGTTGGGCATTTTCCTCCCCTTTGCATGGGACTAGAAGAATTTCGTGTTTTTTTCCCTCGCATCTAACATAATGACTCTACTCTTGAGCCTCCAAGTAGATTCTTTTTCCTCCAATAATTTCCTTCTCTGAGCTTCAGAAGAAGTAGTCTAGCCTTCAAATCATCACTGAGGTAGCCTTCATCCTCATATTTTCCCAAGTCCTCTAATTCCTTCTCTATATCCTTAAGTTCCTAATCATCTTGTATTCTTTTGAGAACGACCCAATTAATCGTGGTCTTCTTTACTTGGCCAATGTTCTTACCAAATTTAACTCATGCAAAGATCCCAAAGTCAAGTACAAAAGGAACCCAAAAGATTTCACGAAGTCTAAGTATTCTTCTTCTTTAAGTTGCATTGTGTTATGTTTGAAAAGGCTCGTTAGTTTTTCCACATCCCTCTAATTTCCAAGAATATAGGGTAATGATCATATTCACACCATGTCTGGCCCATTGCCACATTAACATCCTTTCCACCACATATTCAAATAGAAGAAAATGATCAAGTCTTTGGCCACTCCAACATCCCTTATTCTATGATTTCTCCCATTTCCACTTTAACATCCTTTCCACCACATATTCAGATAGAAGAAAATGATCAAATCTTTTGGCCACTCCAACATCCCTTATTCTATGATTTCTCCATGTTGGACAGACTTTTGTCATTTCCACATCTACCAATTTTTTATCAATAATAAGATGCTCAAAAACTTTTGTAATGGGGTCAAGTCTTGTGTGGCATCCCTAAACTTCATCCACCCCCAAGAAGAAGTTGAAATCCCCTCCAAAAATCAAGTTCTTGAAGGATAGAAGAATTAATTTCTTAAAGGAGAGAAGATGTTTCTCGAGAAGGGATTCCCAAAATGGATTTTGTTCCAAGAACAACCCATATATGTTGAGCACCCAAAATTCCATATCTAGTTTTGAATCAACAATTGCCATACCCAACACCAACTCCATCACCCATTGGTTAATAACTTTTAGTTGCTAAGTGTTCCAGCTAATGGCTAGACCACCCTATCACCCATGGGCATCTAAATAGAAAAAATTCCAACCTCCTAATAATTCCTCCAACATTTGTTTAACCATGGTCCCATCCCCTCAAGCTTTCCTTTAGTAAAAAATGTTAGGGGAGAATTAAAAACAAAAAAACAAAAAATATGTAGAGTTACTTTAGCTTTTAGTATACGGTTTTTAGATTTTAATTAATTTATTTTTTTGTAAGTTGATATTCTATTCATATGGTAAAAAAGATGTACATCCAGTAGAGCAAAAATTAGGTGGTCTCACCCTGACCAGGTTTGTTGATCAATGTTTGCAACAAATAACAAAAATACAAAAAGGAGGCTACGGACGATGTCCATAAATGAGAGGGCCAAAGATAACAAAATACAAACAATACTTAAAATTACCCGATAGCATGCCAGTCATCCGATGTGATGGAAGGTGGGTTGTCCAGAGCAGTTCCTCGAGGGGGCGGAGGACAGAAGTTGCACTGAACGTGCACTTCAAAGTGCGCTTGTCAAGTCTCCAGTGTTTCCACTTTTTCTGCAAGGTGGTTTTGGCCTCGCCAAACCACCACCACTTGCCCTCTAACCTGGAACTGAAAGTAATGCATCCTATCCAAAGTGGTCACCAACTCAACATGCTCCTCCCTTCGAACCCATTCAATCGTGTCCATCCGATCCAGCAGAGATTGAATTAGCTCCCGATAGTTCTCCAAGCAACAATGTTGAATTACCTACAAGTTGGGAGTTGCACGTCTACCAGAACCCCAGCTAGTCGTTCCACCTCGTCATTCGCAACCACGCCGTTGGGATTGCTGAGACATCACTCCTCCACCACGGGAATCTTGTTTGTTGCCACCATGACCACCACACAATCTAACACCCACAAGTCGGGAGCGACCGACGATATTGCCACCCTGGCGCGTCCCGACTGCCACCATTGCCATTTCTTCGGAAGGATTCAACCTCGCTTGGTCCCTGCGATCCACAGAGCCTGGCTTGGTCAGGGGGGGAGGGGGGGGGGAGGAGCACCGACGACGCGTGGAGGGTTGCATATTAGTTAAAATAGGAGAGCCAAATCCCCCCAACAGTTGTTAGAGTCCGACCCACCGACACTTTCTCCCAATACCAAAATCTCCCTCCGCCGTCCATTCTCCTCAAAATACCATATGCTATAGCCCGACTACCATCTTTCCACCAATTGAATGCCTCGACAATAACGGAGGATGTTTGAGAAGGATAAGGCAAGAGAACCACGTTCGAGGCCAACGCTCCCCAAGAAACCTCACGTAGCCCACACCAAGATGTTGATACCATGTACTCTAAAAGGGTGACTCCTCTATCGCCACTGCTCGCTAAGAACCACCCACGATACCGCTAGGCGCGCCAATTTCTAGACCAAGCACTTAAAATGGAGAATCGCACGCACAACCATCGCTACCCCCAACAACGCCCCCTTCTATACCACCTCCAGCAGACCAACTTCTCGGACATTCTAAAAACCATCAAAGACAAAAATACAAAGTTCCCCCTAGTTACTAGTAGTTGCATTATGCGGGTGTAATAAAACCTAGGGTGCCTTTGAAGAAAACCGATGATGAATTCATGCACCCAAGGGTCACAAGAGAAGGATGAATGCCACCACCCGGCACCAAGATCCCACCGCCAACTCTTGCGCTTGCATTCAAAAATTTGATCAGGATCCCAACAAAGGAATAAAACGCAAATGTCGTCGTGCATAGCCATCTCGCCCATTAAACTTACACCAGCCACATTCGCCGAGACGGTACATAGGTTCACACGATCACAGTAACCATTGCCATTACACCTCCCATTACATCAGTATAGATGAAAGGACCGGAGGCCAATCCTCTGCCGGCACGCCAACTATTAACGATCATGAGACTTGATTGCCACGTGCTCTGAGATTCTCACCCCCATCAAGGATAGATTTTAACATTATAGATAATTGCTTAAAATCTATTTTCATATACTTAACCTTCTAAATTGATTCTTAAAATTAAAATATATAATGTTAGAATCATGTTTTTAAAATTGAAATATAGAGATTAATTCTTTTGTAACTATCATTCTTTTAAAAAATGTTATTAGAAAATCTTAAAAACATTAAAAAAAAACTTATTAATCAATAAGTTACTTTATACATTAAAAATTAATTCTAGAGAAAAGACAATTATTTTTATTACAATAACAAGGAATAAAAATTACATTTTGTAGACACATCATCTATGTATGCAATCCTGAGCAGAAACATGATTAATATAAGCATTCATCTATTTAAGAAAGTTCAAGGTATGAAACCATAAGGTCAACAAGCTCTAAACCACATAGCAAAGGATAAAAAAAATAGACTACCTAAGGCCAACCAAATAAAACCACAAAGCACACAAGCCTGAAAAAATCCCAATAATGAGAAAAAATTATCATAAAAAAGTCTATTGACTTACATTATAAAGATGGTTGAAGCCCCAACAAACTAAAAAACATCTATGGGCCGTCCTAGGAGGAAAAACCAAGGCACCACTCCCCTGAAATTCTCATAGAAACAAATCTAGCAAAAGCATAATAACCAAAAAACGAACATCAGGGCTTGATGAAACCCTCTACCACAACCTGGCGGGGAAAACGATGAACCAACTCCAAAGACGACCACAAGCATCAGCAATAGGAGATAGGGAGACGGAGTTGTCTACGAGGCGCGTTTTTGGCCGGACGGAAATTCGGCGGAATCCGGTCGACTAAGTTTCTGTCAGTGTGGTTTAAATTCGCTTGGAATCAAATTTTGAGTAGTGGAAATGGATTCGGCACTATCAAAAACCCCTGGGGCACTCAAAATACTAATGTTTAACAACTTAAAACAAGTTTACGGGCAAATCTTTGCGGGATTTTGAAAAATCGTTCCCGGATTTTGGGTCAAAACGCGGCCTCTTTAAACTACGGTATAGGGCTACAACACTACCAAGACGGACCCTGAGAAACAACGTCAGTGGAACCAAAACAACCTCGACAGATGCAAAAAGCAGACAATGTTCAAAAATCCACATCAAAGATTCAAACCCCAATGCAAGCAAAGCATCCAGAAGCAGCAATGTCAGTAACTGCACAAGAGGGTGGCTCAGGAAATAAAGGCAAACTAGGTGGCACAAATTAGAGGTTCGAGCAGGCTAGGGTTTGCAACTCATCCCCCCACTCCCTATAATCCTACACATTACAAAATATTTAAAACATTATTGTACAGATTATAATACATTTAAAACATTTAACATAGTTATAGTGGGACAATCTATTGTGTACTCTAACAGGAAACTACAATCACCCATACGTTTTAAACTAAGAGTATTAAAATACATAATATTAACAATTTGGAATTCTATATATATGAAATCATTATTTGATGTCTATTTTCATATACTTACATAATTTTTTGAATTCATTCGTAGAATTGGAGTATATAATATTAAAATATATATTTTTAAAGTTACAATCATAACAATAGGATAAAGACTAATTTTTTTAAACTATTATTTTTAAAAAAAATTATATATGTAAATATAAAAATACATTGAAGAACAAGTGTAATATGTACCATTGCTACTTAGTACATGCCTTTTATGCAAAATGTAATTGATAGAAATTATTAAATGTTTGAACAAATTCATAAATCTAACAATGAAACACATTTAAATAAGAGAAATGGAAGTAGTTAATGTGTTGGATAACCTTGGAGAAAAATACAGATAGGTGCATAGATTCTTTTGGATGAAATATTAGTCACAACATCATCATTTAAGAACTCCATAATGGCTTTTTCCCTAGACCATAAATATTCTTGAGGCTCCTACCTCTCCTCTTCAATAAAAAGAAAAATCTTTCAAAATAGCTAGTATTGTCCAAAAATTCTTTGAGATTTAAACCCATCGATGGAAATAAAACTGGAATAGATATATTTTTTATTTTCTAATATATTTTTCATTTTATGTTTACACTAAGGAAGCACATATCCTTTCTCCTATATTGATCTCTAAGATCTTCTTCCCCAATCTTAAATAAGAGTGCATGTGTGTGTGTGTGTGTGTGTGTGTGTGTGTGTGTGTATTTTGGATTAAATATTAGTCCAAACATCATGATTTCTTACAAAAGTTTGAAGTGTTAGTTAAATGTGGTTGTGCACATTTTTTTCTACCTTTAGCTTACAAGATTATCCAAATAATGATGAATTATCTTACTATCGTTGCTTAAATAAACAAATTCATAAATCTAATAATGAAACACATTTGAATAAGAGAAGTAATTAATGGACTAAATAATCTTCAAGCAAGATAGAAATGGATGCATAGATAATTTTGGATGAAAGATTAATCCCAACATCATTGTTTTTTACAAAAGTTGAGACTTAATAAAATATGTTTATGCACATTTTATTTTATTTTTAGCTTATAAAGTTATCTTAATACTTTTCATTAATTTCTAATTGCATTAAATAATTATCTAAAATTAAATAGAAATTAAAACAAATATATTGTCAATTGAATTTTTAAAATTTAATAGTGAATAATAACATTATTACAATTATCATAAACTTATTTTTAAGTTAATATTAATGATATTAAGTTAATATTAATAATATTAATTTGAAATAATATAACATAAAAACTACTATCTATTACAATATCATTACAAAATATTTACCATAAATATAAAACATTCCATTTATAATGATATAAAATATTGATTTTATAATAATTTATATAAATATTATTAAAAAGTGTAAAAAAATATTATTGTAAAGTGTTTAAAGGTGAAAATGTTGTATATTAAAATTTTTATGGAAACTGGAGTAACGTGAATTTAAATTTGTTTATCAGATATGTTTTTTTTTATATAACAATTAAAATTCAATTATAAAAAGTTTGATATTAAAGTTGTATAAATTGGAGTAATGTGAATTTAAATTTATTTATTAATTATTTTTATTTTTTTAAATCATAATTAAAATTTAATTATAAAAATTTTGAAAAAAAAAATAATATCAAAAATTAAATATTTAATTAGATTATATTTTGTAGTTTAAAGAAATTAATTGTTTGTCATATTATCTTAAAATTAATGAAACATATTTGAATAAAAGAAATAATTAATATTTAACTAAATAATTTTGAAACAAAATAAAAATGGGTATATAGATAATTTTGGATAAAACATTAATTCCAAAATTATTGTTTCTTACAAAAATTAAGAGTTGATAAAATATGTTTATACATATTTTATTTCATTTTTAAGTTATGAAGTTATCTAAATAGTTTTTCATTTCTTTCTAGTTGCATTAAATAATTATATAAAATTAAATGGAAATTAGAATAAATGTGTTATTAATTGAATTTTTAAAATTTAATAGTGAAGAAAAACACTATTACCATTATCATAAACTTATTTTCAAATTAATATTAATATTTGTTTATAAAATTTCTATTATATAAATTTAATAATTTTTTAAATTAAAGTTTTGAAATAATATAATACAAAAATTACAATAATATGTTATATATTACAATATCATCACTAAATATTTAACATAAATATAAAATATTCAATTTATTATGAAAAAAAATATTAATTTTATAATAATTTATATAAATATTATTAATTAGTATTTTTTAAAGCATAAAAAAATATTATTCTACACTGACTATAGGTGAAAACATTGTATATTAAAATTTTCATGGATTTAAATATGTTTATCAAACATATATTTTTTAAATACAATAATTAAAATTCAATTACAAAAAACTTTGAAAAAAAAGTTAAAAAATAATTATTTAATTAGATTGTGTTTTGCAGTTCAAAGAAATTAAATGTTATATTATGTTAATATTAGTGAAACACATTTGAATAATAAAGGTAATTAATGGATTAAGTAATCTTGAAAAAAAATAGAAATCGGTACATAGATAATTTTGAATGAAACATTAATTATTGTTTCTTATAAAGTTAAAAGTTAAGAAAATGTGTTTATGTATATTTTATTCCATTTTTAACCTATAAAGTTATCTAAATGATTAATTTCTAGTTGCTTTAAAATGATTATATAAAATTAAATAGAAAATAAGATAAATATATTATCAATTGAATTTTTATTTTTAAGATTTAATAGTGATGTGAAACATTATTACAATTATCATAAACTTATTTACAAATTAATATTAATATTTATTTGTAAAATTTATATTATATAAATTTAATGATTTTTTAAATTAAAATTTTGAAATAATATAATATAAAAATTACAATAACTTGTTATATATTACAATTTCATAAAAAAAATTGCCATAAATATAAAATATTTCATTTATAATGATATAAAAAATTGATTTTATAATAATTTTATAAATATTATTAATTAATATTTTTTAAAGCATAAAAAATATTATTGTAAAGTGACTAAAAATGAAAATGTTGTATATTAAAATTTTCATGGAAACTGGAGTAATGTTGTTTTAAATAAAACAATTAAAATTCAATTATAAAAATGTTTAAAATAAATAATGTTAAAAAAAATATATTGTATTAAATTATGTTTTGCAGTTTAAAGAAATTAAATTTTTGTTATATTATATAAAATTTATTTTTAACTTGAATGGAAATTAATAGACACTTAAATTTAACAAAATCCATTATCAACCTTCTTTTTAACATATTCTAAATAAATTCAACTGAAATAAATATTATAACAAATATACTAAATCTTGAAAAATGCATCATGGAAATTTGAGTATACAAACAATTAAAACTAGCAATTGTTCTTAAAGGTACAAAGATACACCGAAGATATGGCGGACTTCCGATCATGGAGTCAAACAATCAAGTTATCACTAACTAAAATGAAGGTCGCTTTTTTGTCCACTCAAAGGGTTAGATTTTCATTTGTCATTTGGGAGTTGTCTCTTTTTTTGGTAGAAAGATCGACCGATTATGGCCTATTTGTAATTTTTAAAAGGGCGTTGTACAAGAAGAGAATTTTTTATTACTTGACAATTCATCCTAGTGAACTTTTCTAGGAATGCCTTCAATGATGAACATAGCACGTCAAACAGGGGAATAATACATGTCTGAGATGCCGCCATTGGGAACTCAACTAATGCATTTCGTATTCAATGACAGTAGCATTTTGTGAATGATGAAACCAAGGGAGGCGAGCACTAGGGAGGGGAATAGAATGGAGAATGGCAATCAAATTTCAAAGCCTTTAAATAAGAAACATTGTGCTAAAGGTGGTAGCAATTAATAGTCCTGTAATAACTAAAATGAAAGGGATAGAAAGTTGAGACCATCAATTTCATTAAATAACTCAATCACAGGGAGGAAATAGAATTTCAAAGCCAAAGTTGTATAAGTCTGCAATAAAACTTATCAGAATACACCACCACAGTGTGTGAGTCCAATTAGGGAGACACAGGTGTTGATATCCATAACCATGTGGAATATGGAAGTGTTCATCCAACTTGTTATGTTCCTGAGCATAAAGGAAATTCCTTGAGGTTATAAACTGAAACAATTAAAAAAATAAATGAAAAACAAAAGAAGTCACACCGATAAGAATGTTGTATTTCAAAAGACTGTGAGACATGTTACCTATAAATAAACTGAAGGTATTCTTTGAGTGAGCAAGCAAATCAACTCTCAGTCTCGCAAAATGAGAAATTGCCATTCCGAACAGAGACGCATCACAAAACTAAATGAGATGTTCTAGTTATAGAACAAAAGAGAAATCCATAATAAAAAATTGGGATCATCTATGCAAAGTAAAACCCTAAGTAAACTCGTTAATCCAAATCGTCCACGCGTCGACGGATCATGGCTATCCCTCGGATTGACGTGTTGGAAACCGGGCAAGGGAGGCCACGTGATGTTGTACAAATGGTTTAATGATAAGAAATCCCGAGAAAACCAAAATCCTGAATTTGACATAATCAAATACGAAATTGTCATTTCATATTGAAGCTGGACAGTTGTGAATGGAGCGGAGAGAAATTAATGAACACGGAGCATGGTCAGTGAGTAGTGTGCAGCAGTGTGCTGGACAAATCCAACGGTGGAAAATAAAAGTCGAATCATCGGTGAAAGACAAAAAGGTTGACGATGGTGAGCAGCGTACATGTCAAATTCTAGTTGGAAAGAAGGATGAATCTTTTCCTAGCCAAACCCACCAAAGAGAACACCTTTCGTGTAATTAAGAAATAAAAAGTCAAGGAACAAGGTTCACAATAAAAGAACTACTCTAGAGGGAAACTTGAGAATGTGATGTCTTGTTTATTTAAGGTCAAATGTGAGTCCCTTAGACCAACAAGTCTCGTGAACATTAAAATATATCATATTATATCATATCAATGCTGACAATAAGACATTACAAATAGAATATTTCAAAAAATCTACTTCTGGTTTCTAGATCCATTAAAAACAATACCATAGAATCTACTTTTGGCTTCTCATCTTGATCGCTTCTTGGTTTCTGAGGAATTTATTAGTCTTGATATACATTTTGCAGCATCAATTTTGCCTTCCTTAGGCTCATACCACTTGCCTATTAGTCTAAGCTTTGAAATAAAGGAAGTTCCTAACAACAAGCCTTTCCGTTTTGAACGGTTTTGGTTAAGAGACCCTACTTTTCTTGATAAAGTAAAGTATTGGTGGCAATCTTCACAGATTCAAGGAAGGAATTGCATGCACACTTTTCAGTTAAAGTTGAAACATATTAAGAAGGAAATTAAAATATGGAATAGAACGCATTTTGGAAATATCCAAACCTCTCTGAACACGCTTCATGATCGAATGAAACAGATTCAACAAGAAATAATTTCTAATGGATGTACGGCACATCTGGCAGAACAAGAAGGTATTGTTCTTAGTGAATTAGAAGAATGGCGGAAACAAGAAAAGATCTTATGGAAGAAAAATCCCAGGTGCAATGGTTAAAGGAAGGCGAGAAAAATACCTCTTTCTTCCACAAGTCCCTTATTCAAAGGAGGCAACATAATAGAATATTTTCGTTGAAGGATGCGATTGGTAATAAATTTTTTCAGCATCATGAAATGGAAGGATTGCTTGTAAGACATTTTCACGATATGGTGACTGAACCAGTTAATAATAGAGAAGAGGCCATTCGACGTCTCACATCATATATTCCATCTCTAGTTTCTCGGGATTAGAATCTCGCCTTAATGAGAAGTATTACCTTTGATGAGGTGGAGGATGTGGATAAAAATATTCCTAAACATAAAGCTCCAGGCCCTGAAGGTTTTACTGCTGAATTTTATCAGGCTTGCTGGTCTTTTATAGGTCAGGACATTTGGGAACTGGTTGAAGAATCTAGGCATTTACGACAGGTATACCCAGGGTTTAATTCAACTTTTATAACCTTGATTCCAAAGAAATCTCAGACGGATACACCTTTAGGCTTCCGTCCTATCGCTTTGTGCAATGTCATTTACAAAATTTTGTCTACCATAATGGTTAATCGATTGAAACCAATTCTCCTCAATATTATTTCCTCGGAGCAAACCGGTTTTGTCAAAGGAAGGAAAATATTGGATGGGATAGTAACAGTCCAAGAGGCAATACATTCTTTGAAAGTGAAGAAACTGAAAGGTATGTTGATAAAGTTAGACCTCTCGAAAGCTTATGATCGTTTAAATTGGGCTTATTTGAGAGCAGTGCTACTATCATTTGGGTTTTATGCTCAGCGGTTGCAATGGTTTTTCTCCTGTATTTCCACTCCTAATTATTCCATTCTTGTTAATGGAGCTCCTAGTCAAACGTTCAATGCAACTCGGGGCCTTCGCCAAGGAGATCCCATTTCTCCTTTTTTGTTTATCATTGCTGCGGAAGGGCTTGGCCAATTAATTAAAGCTCAAATATCCAATAATAGTTTCAAAGGGTTGAATCTTTGGGGTCGTGATCTCACCCTTTCTCATCAACAATTTGTTGATGACATAATGCTCTTTTGTCAAGTTTCTTTAAGAAAGGCCCAATCTATTCTGCAAATCCTTAATATTTTTATGGAAGCTTCGGGAACTATGATCAATAATGATAAATCTCATATTTATTTCTTTAACACCACCGGTGCCATCGAATGCTTCATTGCGCGCACTCTAGGTTTTCAAGTAGGCCGCTTACCATTGACATATATTGGTTTTCCAATGCATTTTTCATCACTCAATTCGACAAGTTGGGAGGGTTTGATTAGTAGCCTCCATCATCGATTGCAGAACTGGGCCCTGAGAGCACTCAATGCGCCTAGTCGAGTTATTTTTCTTAGGTTTGTACTGCAAGCAATCCCCATCTATCAACTCTCCGGAAGAGCAGCTCCTAAAAAAGTATGTACTACGTTGGTGAATGTATTTAAGAAATTTCTATGGCAAGGTGTGCAAAATACCAGAAAATGGGCATTATTATCTTGGGAAAAACTCATTAAATCAAAACGAAAAGGGGGACTTGGGCTCCGGGATCCTTTTATCTTAAATCAAGTCATGGGTGCAAATCTTTCGTGGAGGTGGTTACAGGGGGGGTCAGACCTTTGGAAACGTATTTGGGAGATCAAATATGAAATGCCTGCTATAGTTGTTGGAAAATTAAAGGTAGATGTTACTCCCAAAGGCTCAAACATCTAGAATTTAGCAGCGGTGAACAGGGTTCTTATCTATCAGCATAGTTTTTGGGAAGTGCGTGGAGGGCAAACAACACTTTTTTGGGAAGATTCCTGGCAGTAGCGCAAGAAATTATTTAGCAGATTGGACTTGGGTGAAATCTTTATATTTACAAACCTTCCAAACACACGACTTATTCATCATTATTGGAATACTCGGGTTGCTAGACAATGGCGTGTTTGGAAAACAAGGGACCAATGGCTCAACGCACCAGACACAGTCGAATGGAGTAATTTGGCCAAAGAACTGCAAACTAGAACATTAACGACGACCACAAGAGAGGATATTTTACGATGGGGATATCGAACAAAAGGCATGTTTACGATTAAAGAAGCTTATTCCCTTAAATCAAATAACTATCAGGATGTTGTTGTGCCAATCTGGAATGTGAAATTTTGGCCAAAGGTTGAATATTTTATGTGGCTCTTAATTCATAAAAGGACCTTAACCTGGGACCATTTACAACATAGAGGAATGCAGGGTCTTTCTCTTTGTATTATGTGTCGACGGAATGAAGAGACTATAGAACACTTATTCAATAATTTTCCTTTTAGTAATGAAATCTGGAAATTAAATCAAGCATTATTTGGCCAGACAGATAGAGATATAAGCAGTGTCAATACCACTATCTGCACTTGGCGAAACGGAGGCTTTAAGAGTGAGGTGGTGAATCGGGCCTAGCGACTGTCTCTAGGCTTTGTGCTTTGGGGAATATGGAAAGAAAGAAACTATCGAATTTTTAGAGGTGTCGAAAGGCAAGCCCCTTAACTTTGGACTGCTATTGTTGAAAATATTAGGGAAGCATTTCTGGTGGAACGCTGGGGAGATGATGACTGGTCAGTAACAGCTAGGGAGACATGAATCTTGGATGCTCTCAATCTGAAACCTCAAATGTTGGATGCTTCCTTATGGAAAGCTCAATAAAATTTGAATTCCATTCCATCGACCTTTTCTCCCCCACTGTAGTGTTTTCTGAAATTAAATTTTGGTGGGGCCTCTAAAGGAAATCCTGGACAGGCAGGGATTGGAGGAATATTCAGATATTCTCTTAGTCAGGTTTGTCGTATCTATTCTTATGCTATGGGTTATGTTACCAATAATGAAGCTGAATTAATGGCTTTAAAACAAGGTTTAGTTATTGTAATCCGGGAAGGTTATCAAAGATTAGTCGTTGAAGGGAATTCTGCCATGGCAGTTGGTATTCTTAAAAAGCTCCAACAAGGAACTCCATGGCAGAAAATTAGTAGAAGCTAGAGAACAACCAAACTTGTCGAGGATATTGGTGATCTACTTTGCCAGATAGGATCTGTCATCTCAACTCATGTTCGTCGGGAAGGGAATGAGGCAGCGGATTATTTGGCGAATTGGGCATGTAAGAATATAACCAGACATCTTGATATTACCAATTCTCACCAGGCTTGGATCGTGGAATTATATCCTTTGCAGTGTATCATAGATCGCGATCAAACTCGCCCCTGATCGGGGTGTCGGATTGACGGAGAGGGTAGTGGGCATCCACATGGTGGATGATCTTACATACCTTGTGTGATTATTTGGGCGGTAGTCCTCCAGTGGCAGGCCTCCACTCTTTGCATTAATTTGCATGCACCAGCCTATCGACATCACCCACCTACTGTCATACAGGTTATTGCAGTGCTATGCGCAACGGGTGATGAGCTTTATTGCTTTTTTCATTCTCATTAGCATTTTCTCCTGGTATAGTTCTTGCATTGGTGTTCTCCAGTAGGTGATCGATCCAGATTGGAAGCAGGTTCACCGACGACAGGGTGGAAACTATCTGTAGTATGTCATGGCAACTCTACCTTTCATGCTCTTCTTTCGTTTTCCGTTTCTACCTTTGTTTACTCTGCATGATAAATCCCACCTTCTTCTCGTGTATGCGGAATTTTATTGGGATATATGTTCCCGTAATGTTTCTTTAAGGTGGTTTCAAACAGGGAGCATGGGATTTATCCATATAGAACCTCATTTCAGAAGCCCTCCTAGTTTGCTTGTTCTCTGTCTGCGTCATGGTTTTTTCTCTTTGTATAATTCTCAGGGTTTTCATATCTCTTCTGGATTATTGCATTTGCGGATCATGCTTCTTCTGTATGGGCTCATGGTTGGCAATATTTCCTGTTCACTGGCTATTGATAACCTTTCTCATGGGGCTTCTTCTCAGGTGAAAATGTGAATTTGGGTTACACTTTTTGCCCTTTTTTGAGAAAAAACTTTCATTTTTTTCGGTTCTTCAACTTTCTGCAAACTATAACAATTTTTCTATTTAGAATTTCATTTTGCGATAAAAATAAAAGTTGTCATAAATTTTGTTAGCTTTCTATTACTTATTTTTTGAAAATTGTTTATGCAGATTTGATATGTCAACTTAGCATTTATTTGAGTGTGTGTTTCTTAACAATCAAAAGATTCATAAGAAGTCATGTTAATATGTAATGTTGTATTCATTGAAAATTTATGTTTTTGAGAAAACAAAATGTGTTACAACAATCTAGACAGAGTCTACTTCGGTTTCGTCATATTTACAAAGCCAATGGATGCATATCATAATTACTAGAATTTTTTGAACTGGTCCAATATGAAAAAACTACATATTTTGGATATGTTTCGCGACCCAAAAAATTTCTTAACATATAAGTTATAAACTAAAAATCTAAAAGCTACCCATTAGAGACGATAGACCAATGTAATGCCCCATAATTTTTTCAATTTCTTTTACAATGTATTTTGGGAGATACAAAATTTTGTTTTCATTGAATCACAATGACCCTCAGAAATTGTTTGCACCCATTTTATTTGAAAATTAATTAAAATTAGTAAATATTTATGAAATTCCATAAAAGTTATATTTCCTAAAAGTAGATTCAATTCTAAAAATGCTTGTCTTAATTCCGACATTTAATTCAAAATGTTTCATAGAGTTTAATCAATCCAAAGTTGCAGAAACGTCAAGCTGCGTAACTAGTGACGCGTTAGTTCGGCCAAACTTTGATTAAAAGTTCGACCGAACTATTTAATGTGCCAACAGCTTGTTAAGTCTAACGACTTAATAGTTCTGTTGAACCCTTAATCAAAGTTCAGTCGAACTTTTAATCAAATTTCGGCCGAACTTTTAATCAAAGTTCGGCCGAACTTTTAATCAAAGTTTGGCCACACTTTAATCTAATCTTCCGTCCGCCAAAAAATTTCGCGGCGCCCCTCCTAAAACACATTTCACGACAATAAAAATTTCCGCGAAATCATTCATAATTTTCACACATTTCGCACATTTGGTCTGATTTTATAAAGATTTTGGTTTGGGTTTAAAGACTTTTCTTGGAGGTTTGGGTTTAAGGGCATTTCTTAGAGGCGGACTAATTTTGCAAAGAATTGTTTTGGGTTTAAGGACTTTTCTTGGAGGACATTTCTTGGAAACGGTTTGATTGTTCAAAAAATTGTTTTGGGTTTAAAGATTTTTCTTGGACGTACATTCAAAGGACATTTCTTGGAGGTAGGTGATACATTTTTTTGGATGTTTTTTGTTCATTTTTTTTTTTTAGTATGGATTTGTGCTTAATTTCGAATTCTTGGAGATAGTCTGATTTTTCAAAGAATTGTTTTGGGTTTAAAGACTTTTCTTGGAGGCAGCATGATTTTGCAAAGAATTGTTTTGGGTTTAAAAAATTTTCTTGGACGTACATTCAAAGGACATTTCTTGGAGGTATGTAATACATTTTTTTGGATGTTTTTTGTGCTTCATTTTTTTTGAAAGTATGGAGTTGGGCTTAATTTCGAAAAGACATTTTCTGGAAGTATTTTTTGAAGTATTTTTTAAAGTGACGTTTTTTTTTTAAGTTGGAGGCATTTTTTGAAGTGACATTTTTTTAGAGTACGTGTTTTGAGTTGAAGTAAATATTTTGAGCTTCGTTTCATTTTTATAAGACATTTTTTTCTCGAATTTTTTAAAGTAAGTGTTTTGGATTGGAGTATGTATTTTTTGCAAAAAATTTAAAGTGATTTTTTTAAAAAATTAAATCTTTTGTGATGCTTTTTCTAATTAAATTATTGTCTAATTTTTTGAAGGAAATTTTTTGAACTTCATACTCTATTATCATGGGAAATCGAAGGACTTGTGCGAGAAAATATGATCGAAAAATAGAACCTGAGGAACGTAGAGAAGAGACAAGACAATCTCGCAAAAGAAAGATAGAAGCCCTCTCAAATATTGAAGGGGAAAATCAACCTCAAGTAGAAATTGAAGCAGGTATGTAAATGTAAATATTATGATCTATTGATATATTTAAAATTTTCCTAGTGTAAAATGTGAAGCTTAATTTTTATTTGATGAACTAATTTGAATTTAAATATTTTGTTTAATGTAAACAGATAGAGATATTCCTCAAAACATTGATGATGATATACAAAATTTTGAAAGAGAAAGTGAAAGAGGTATTGAACCAATGATTGAAGATGGTGAAAATATTGAAAAAAATTCAAATGAAGAAATTGAATCACAAGGTATATATATATATTGAACACATGCACGTATTATTGAAATTATACATATATTTATTAATTTAGTTATTTATTGTTCATATGTAAAATTATTATGTACTATTTTTTCGAATATGTACAGATGAAATCAGTGTCGATGATGAGATGTTAGTAAATGTTGGCACTCACACATATGGAGATAAAAAACCTGACCATGTTATACGATATCGTGTTAACTGCATTTTTGAAAAGTATTTCTTAAATGAGCGGGTGACAGTTCAAGCTCAAATTTTGAAAGGTCTCCTATCATTAAGGAAATTAAAAGAAGCTACGACACTACTGGGTATTCAAAAATCAACCAAAGATAAAAAAAAAAAAAAATTGAAGGAAGATGTGATACAAAATATAAGTAGTACTATAAATTCAATTAAGAGATCTAGAGAGAAAAATGTTTCAATTGTACGTAGAGGAATACATATGGCAATGGTTTCATCAAGTACTAAAGAAAATCGTTTGGTAACATCTATGGCACGAGCATTAGGAACCTCACGAAAAACTTTGCACAAACATCGGAAATTTCGGCTACAAGTAGATGTAAATGATGAACTCGCTTGTTGGAGAGCTATTTGTAGGCAACCATACAAAGATAGACTTGGAGAAAATGTTAAAAAAATAATATATGAATATTGGAAGAACAATTTGCGTGTTTCACCAACTGCAAGGCATGTGATGCGAAGAAGAATAGCACGAAATCAGTACGAAGAACATGAAAAACATTTCTTGGAAACCACTCAGATAGAGTTGTTCAACAAGTTCAAAGAAGAGAATCGTGAAATTCATGTTTCAATCAGTTCTTTTGTTCAACAAAAACCATGGTATGTAAAACCTATCACCGTACGCGACACTTGTTGTTGCCGTTATCATGTGGAATTTGAGTTATATTATGACACATTCCTTGATTACGGTAGAACATTATGGAAGGATTCACCTCCTCCTTCCACTATCCGTGAATTCATATCTCAAATTATATGTGAAAGAGAAAGTGATGAACTATTTTACAAAAAAAAATGTGTTGGTGGTAAAAAATGCGATGATTGTGGAAATTTGACTAAATTTCAAAACAAATATCGTATTGATATAAATGATCAATCATTGTCCAACATGAAAGTGAAATGGAAGAGATATGAATATATTGATACATCGATTCAAGGTGCAAATAGTGTTAAAAGAATTGAATTACTAGAAGACGAAATTTTTCTGATAGACTTTTTGAGAAAGTTTGAGGCGGAAATTTACAAATACACCAAGCATTCCCATAGAGCTCGATGGCAAGACTTGCAATTCAAAAAATCTCGTGAATTTTTTCCACCAGGGACCATTTTGTCAATGATTGATTTTGCAGAAAACTACACATTTGTTCCACAAAAAGAAATTCAGAGTGAATACTATCATTCTGACCAAGTCTCCATGCTCGTCCATATTCTATATAGACATGCTAAAAAAAACATCGATCATATAGAAATCACGAGTGAAAATCAACATATCATTAAATAATATCACTTTTATATCAGTGACGATCGTACACATGATACATATTTTGTACAACATTGTTTTGGAAAAATTTATGATTCCTTGAAAAATCATGGAATAACATTCAATGAACATTGGATATGGTCAGACGGATGCGCAGGTCAATTCAAATTTGCACGATCATTCTTTTGGTTGTGTTGTCTTCATAAGAAAACCTGCATTAAACATTGTTGGAATTTCTTTGAGACTGGCCATGGAAAAGGAGAACATGACGGTGCAGGAGCATGCATAAAATGAGCACTTCGAAGATATCAAATGAACCCCTCTGCAAGCCGACTTGTGAACGCTAAAGAAGTTGTTCAATGGTGCATCGCTGCTCTAAGCCATGAGACTAACCCATCAAGGGAAGTGCGAAGGTACATTCAATTTAATTTTTATTGGAAATATAATTTTAAACATTGTACATTTATCGTGCAATGATTATCTTTGATTGTATTTTGATATCATATTTACAAATTCTTCTTTTAATTTTCCATATAAAGGTTTTTCTGGCATATTGGGATCAAAGACATAGATAGATCAATTGGAAATGACGTTGAAACAATAAAAGGGACTCGAAAATTGCATTCAATTAAAACAAAGTCATCTAGAAATGTGTTTGCATTGGATAAAAGAAAATATTCTTGTTTTTGTGATGTTTGCATAGACAACACAAAATCTAATGACGTTTGTGAAAACAACATGTATGTAAAAGATTGGAAACATACAGAGCTAAATACAAAGGGAAAAATGTCTGTTGCAATGTTTGAAGAAATGCAATTAGAGGAAACTACAATATCATCCGATGGTGATCAAGTTTCTGATCTTGTTAGAGAAGGTAACATTTGAATTACTTTCTAATGATTTAAAGATCTAGAAATAAATTTAAATATGCATAATTAAATGTTAAATTTATTTTATTGTGCAGGAGATGTTTTTGCTGTAATTGCACCTATTGACAATGATGAAAATGTTAAGTATTATTTGATGCGTTGCACTGAACGAAAAATGAAATTATTAGAAAACTATAATGATCATGGATTTCAATATGAAAGAGGATCTATTATACTGAAAGGTTATTTTTTCAAACAAACTAATCAAAGTGAGGACTTTGTTTACTTTGAAGACTATGAACCTGATTCCATAAGTTGTCAATATAGTCACTTGGTGTGTGCAGCACGCATAAAGTTGATAGAGGTTCAATCAAAGAAAAAAACGAAAATTAAGAAATGGAAAATGTCAAAATCCGATCATGAACGGATTATTGAAGATGGCATTCCATTGGAATTTTTTTGATTGAATTTCCCAACAATTTATTCTCTTTGGATTAAATATGTTTTAGAACTTCCAGTACTCAACTAAAAATTGAGCTGCTTATGTTATTTGTGCAAGTGTTTACACATGTACAAATTGTTTTGGTACATGCACGTGCTCTAGTATCAACTGAAAGTAGCTTTTCTATACATGTGCATTGATGAAAAATGTTACATGTATTGGATATATATGTGTGTGTGTGTGTGTGTGTGTGTTCTAGAATGCAATTAATTGTTCAAGTAGTTTTACTATGTGCATTGATGAAAAATGATTCACGTACTCAATATATATGTTCTAGAATGCAATTAACTGGAACTAGTTTTTCTTATGTGCATTGATGAAAAACTAGTTGGATTTTTTGGTAAAAAGTATCCACAATGTAAATAAATCATCTGCAGTATAGTTTTGTACGAAGATTCCTTTTTAGACAAGAGACTCGGAGCACTTCTCCGAATTTTGGTGGGATTTGACCCACATCTCTATTCCTGATTGAAAATCTAGTACAAAAATTGTTTTTGATGAAAAATGATTTAAATATACTCAATATATATGTTATAGAATGCAATTTTAACTAAAAGTAGTTTTTCTATGTGCAATGATGAAAAATCGTATTGGATATATACACGAACTGAATGTGCCCAATTTTTCTTGTGAGCTTTTCTGGTAAAAAGTATCCGTGCAATGTAAATAAATCATCCACAGTATAGTTTTGTACGAAGATTCCTTTCAGACAAGAGACTCGGAGCACTTCTCCGACTTTTGGTGGGATTTGACCCACATCTCTATTCCTGATTGAAAATCTAGTACAAAATTTGTCTGTCCAATGGTCAGATATGTTCTATGTTCTAGAATGCAATTAACTGAATGTCATCAATTTACCAAATTATAAATCAACAAGGCTACCTATTTGAGTGCATTAATGACATTGACCCAAATTCAACAAACATATATGTAGTTCTTATATTTCCAATCAAAATTAAAGGGATAATTTACATATATCTACTTCTTTAAACTCTTTTTTCAATTAGAGCTCAATTGATACATGGTTAGTTGCATTGAAAAGCTATTTTCTTCCTATTGGAAATTTTTTCACTCAAACAAGACTATGTAGAGATCAAAAGCAATCTTAAGATTCCAAATGTACTTCAACCATCCAAAACTTGAGTTTTAAAAACTTTTTGATTAAATCAAAACAATACAAGTCACATAGGAGTCTTCTATCTAAGCCAAATTTAAATTGAAACCATCCAAAACGTAGATCAAAACATTTAACATTTAACATTAAATCAAAATTAAAGGGATTTACATATAACTACTTCTTTACTCTTTTTTATTAAATCAAAACAATACTTCACATGGGAGTCTTCCATCTAGGCCAAATGTAAATTGAAACCATCCAAAACTTAAATCAAAACATTTAACATGTTATACCTTGAAACATTTAACATTTAACATTAAATCAAAATTAAAGGGATTTACATATAACTAGCAATTGCACCAAATGTTGCAAAAACGTCGTAAGGTGATAGCATATAACCTTGCTTATGGTTTTTGATAACTATTGGAAAACATAAACTTATCAACAAAAGGAAAAGGACCATGCTATAGTGAAATCTTACAATACTGCTTCCTTGTACAATCCTACTTTCTTGAGCCTTACAAATCATGATTCCTATGTTCAAGTTAAATACATTGTCTAATTATTCCAACATGAATGCCTTGTAAATAAAGAAATAGATCATGATTTTCTACCTTCGAAATTAGAGGTCGTTTCGATACAATTCCTCCATATTTCTTCTTGATCACTGCCATTAATTTTCATTTATATTTTTTGTGTTTGTGTCATGTCCTTCACATTTAATAGGTTAAGAATATTTTTTTCACTTAATGAGGAAAAAATAAGATATATGATGAAGAAGATACTTGTGAACATGCCTTTGTGTTGAAGAAAAAGGGAAAAGGAATGCAAAGTTTTCATCACCAAAGAGACAAGATATGAAGCCAAAGTTATCACAACTTCAAAGCATAAAGGAGAGGAAACTTCAGCCGAGGTATCAAATGCAAGTGTTATTATTGTGAAAAACTTAGTCCTTATGAAAAGGATTGTAGAAATGAAGTATGAATTTTCTCATGTAAAGGGTGAAGAGAAGAGAGATTCATGACAAGAAAAGAAAGAGTAAAGATTCATGACATGAAAAGAATGAGTGGTTTTCCTAATTGAATGATAATAAAAGTTACCAAGAGACAATTTCTTCAAGAGATGAGAAGGTAGACATGGTCAAAAATGAAGGAAAAAACCCAATGAAAGTATGTGCGTAATGGGCCTAAATAAGAAAATGTAGACAACAAATACTAAAGCATCATTCCAAGATTAAATCTGATGGAAAGGGCTTGAAGAGGCAAAAATACAAAGTGGTTGCATTTTTTTTTGAAAGAGACCTTGATAGGTATACAGTTACATGAATAGGACAACAAGCATTGATGGCTGAAAAAATATACAAAAATAAACTATAGCATGAAAGCTCAATAACCAACTATGGCATGGAAGCTCTAATTGAGTGTGATTGACCCACTGTCCAACAAATCCTCTTTCTCCTTTGCAAGAATATTACCTAAGGGAATAAAACCTATGGGCCAAAGCGTTCTTCTTCAGGTTCTCTGCTATAGGGAATTCTTGAATGGAATCAAGAAGTTAATTCTTTAATAGAAGAAATGACTTTAATAAAGGTTAGGTTTTTAGTGGATCTGCAATTTTGAAACCCCGAAGCTCTTGGAAACCTTTTTTTTTTTTCCAAGGCGAGACTTTGGTTGTGCCAAGCCAAAAATGGAGCACGGGAAGATAAAGATCATTAAAATAGAGAACAAGGTTCAAAGTTAAGTGACCTTCAACAATTTGATAAAGAAATCTAGTGAGATTTTGATGTTGTGCAATGTAGATGTGGCACCAAAATTTCTCTAATTCACTGGTTACAATCTTTTGCTTTAGTTTTGAGCCAATGCATTTAATGATTTTTTTCCAAGTGAAATTTCATTCTTTTGAGTAAAACTAAATTTCCACCAACATATAATAGGTTCTCTTATAGTTTTACCTAATAAAATTAATTGGGTCCCAAATTTTTGGAGTTGTTAGCTATATATGAGGAATTAGTTAGTATAAACCACTCATTAAAAGACCATTTATTTTTAATTAAAATAATGTAAATTTATGTAAGAAAAGAAAAAAATATTTACTACCTCTATTATTTTTTCTCACTTTTTCCATTATTTTGTAAATTATTATATTTACTACTCATAGAAATTTCATGCTTTTGAGTAAAACTAAAATTTTTATGTAAATTTAGGCTAAATATTTTCATAATTTTATTAAAGAAAAACTTGCAACCTAATTTATGATTAGAGTTATGCATATTCTTATATTTACATATATAAAGATTTTCCACCAACATATAATAGGTTTTCTTATATTTTTACCTAATAAAATTTATTGGATCCCAAATTTTTGGAGTTTTTAGCTAATAAAATTGCAATATATTAAAAGACTATTAATTTTTAATCAAAATAATGTAAATTGATGTAAGAAAAAAAAAGTATTTACCTCTATTATTTTTCTCATTTTTTCCATTATTTTGTAAATTAATATATTTATTACTCGGAGTTTAATCCGGTGAAAAATATTGAGGTAAAATCTTGATTTATGTTATTTAAACTGGTTTTTTGACTGTATATATGGATTCGGCATCCTAAAAAACCCCTAGGGCACTTCAACTGTGCAAGTTTACTCATCAAATTTCTATTTTCACTAAATTCCTGTCGAAATTTAGAGAAATTAGACCGGAAAAAACTACCGTAAAAGCCTTGAAAAAGTCGCATTATAGACTACTCGTTCTAAATTTATGTAAGCTATTAAATCTGTATAAAACTATTTTCAATTGAAATATTGTAAATTTATGTAGTAAATGTATCAAAGACTTCTACTATTTTTTTTTTCTTTTTTTTTCCAATATTTAAATTTACAAATAAAAATTTAGTAAAATTTAAACTGATATTACTAATCCAATCAAATTACTTTTTCCAAAATATTATTAATATATTACTACAATAATTTCAATAAATAACAATCCAATGATAGGTTTACCCATTTCTTTATTATATAGACTTTCATTGAGTTATGGAATTTTTTAGCCTTACTTGTAACAGGGAGGCTACATTAGTGAGCCTGTGCTTGTTGGAAAAATGAGGCTATGTAGGTAAGGGATATCGTTACAAAATAAAAATAAATAGTACTTTAGGAAAAAAAAGAAATAATGAAACTTAAATTTTTTTTGGGCATTGTAAGTGTTGTAATTGTGGTAGTAACATAATAACTTATTTTATATTTAAATCTCATCCTAATGATACCAACACGTTAAAAATTCCTCTTAACTATAAACAAAGAAATAAAAAAAACATTAACAGCTATACACACTGCCCCTCCTTGTTAAGTAAAGGATAGTGTGACTGAAAATGATGCACGGTTGCTTCTATTAGTTGATCAATGAAAATGATTCTGGGTTGGAAATTGAAATCCATTCAGGCACTCAAATTTGACAGTTTTAAGTAATTTTCCAAACATATTTGCACATTTCAGTGAAGGCTGGTGACAGGGCGGTTTAAACTAATTTACCAAACGAATTGCACATTTTAATCCATTCCAATGAAGTCCCCAAACAAAGCTTAGATGAGTCGTTGATTAGATGAGGAAGCACTTGTTCATCCTCTGATACGGTTCTTCTCCCAGTATGGCATGATTGAAGAGGATAGTGCTATGGACAGATATTATTTTGGCACAGAAAATGGCACAAACCTCCATTGATATATACAAATGTACGTAGGGGTAAGCATCCATCCTTATTTAAGTTGTTGCAAGAAAGCATTTGTCAGCTCATTTTTTTTAAATTTAATGAAAAAAACAATCAAATCAAATTTTTTTTAACACTTTTTAATGCTAAGAAGTGTGAAGAACGAAGAATAGAAAAAAAGCAAAAGAACCAAGATCCAGGTGTAGAAAAGAAGCAACATATAAAACATAACAATATCTACTTCAAAAAAAACAAATGAACAAATGTGTAATAAAATCCTGGTTAACAATCATGGAAACATGACTTTTTCTGGCTTAAATGAACAATTTCTTTGCCTCTGAATACGCTCTAGTTTTTATTTGCACGATGCAACCAAAGGTCATTGACTCAACAGAGCGTTACTATAAGGATTCCACAGCTTGTTTAAATGCATTCCAACTATAATGGACAAGTGTAGAAAGAAAATGCTCTTACAGATAAAACCGATCATTTGTTGTCAAGCAACTTGGTAATCATTATAAAACTGAACACCTTCGCTTGTTATGATCATCCAACGGCTGAACAACTTTCTATCGTCTAACAAATAATCCAAAGGCTGAGAATGATGACAAAAGGGCAAGGAGGGAAGTTGTTTTCAAATAAGACGCCTTACGACGTAACTACTTTAATCTTTTTGAATATATTAAAACAATACTTCAAATAGGAGTATCTTCCATCTAGGACAAACGTAGATTGAAATAATCATTTAGATCAAAACATTTAACATTTAACATTAAATCAAAATTAAAGGAATTTACATATACAACTACTTCTTTACTCTTTTTTATTCAATCAAAACAATACTTCACATGGAATTCTTTATTAAGGCCAAATGTAGATTGAAACCATCAAAACTTAGATCGTATTTAACATTATATTAAAACATTTAACATTTAACATTAAATCAAAATTAAAGGATTTACATATATATAACTATAATGAACTGTAATATGTACACATAGTGAGACTTGTCTCACGGGTTACCTAACTTGCTCCTTTTAAAGGGGGTCTAAATAAAAAAACAGAAAAGGGGCTGCCCATAACCAGGAAAAAGCTAAAGAGGACCTGACATCAGGCTAGCTATCGATGTGTGTAAGAGGATTCTCCTACACAATTGGACAATTTTAGTCCTATGGATCATCATCTACTCCCTTGGAGTGCTGGGAGGAGTTGTTGTTGCTTGCGCCATCGCTACTGGAGCTCGTCGAGCCAGATTTGACTGGAAGAGCTGCCAACTTCTTGGTGTCTCGGGGCTGATGGGTTGGGATGGTGGACTTTCTCCATCGCTTCCTGGAACTAGAAGCACCTTCATCTTGCGGCTCCTCCTGAAAAGAGATGGAGATGGTCGCCGTAATTCGCGGTCTGACCATAGCGCTGGTGAAGTGAAATTGTGCTTCATTGCTTGCTAGAGGAGGGTGGCTACCTGTGTCATGGATGGAAAGAGGAGGGCGAGAGCCAGCACTCCTGCCCCCTCCATCCCATACCCCCACCTTCCCTTCTGCAACGCATCCATTGTCTACGCATAGGGTCTTCCATAGGCCAAATGTAGATTGAAACCATCAAAAACTTAGATCAAAACATTTAACATTATATCAAAACATTTAAAACATTTAACATTAAATCAAAATTAAAGGGATTTACATTAAATGTAGATTAAAATGGTATCCAAAACTTAGTTTTAAAAACATTTTGATTATATCACAACATTACTTCACATGATTAATGTACTTCAACCATCCAAAACTTGGGTTTTAAAAACTTTTTGATTATATCACAACATTACTTGACATGCCATCCAATTGTAGTTCAACTATCCAACAAAAACATTTAATATTATATCACATGTGCCAAATGTAGATTGAAACCATCTAAAACTTCAGTTTTAAAAACTTTTTTATTATATATCGTGCAACATTACTTCACATGCCACGCCAATTATAGTTCAACTATCCAATAGAAACATTTAACATTATACCACATGTGCCAAATGTAGATTGAAACCATCCAAAACTTAAGTTTTATATTTTTTTTGATTATATATCGTGCAACATTAAAAACATTAAACATTTAAAACATTAAGTATCACATGCGAAATGTAGATTGAAACCATCCAAAACTTGAGTTTTAAAAACTTTTTGATTATATCATACATAACATTATTTCACATGCCATGCCAATTATAGTTCAACTATCCAATAAAAACATTTAGCATTATATACATGTCAAATGTAGATTGAAACCATCCAAAACTTAACTTTTAATTTAACAAAAAATTATAGATCACAACATTACTTTACATGCCAAATGTAGTTCAGAAGCAAAACAAAACTTAAATTTTAAAAACAAAACAAATTATAACACATCATTACATAACATGCCAAATGTAGTTCAAATGACAACATTAATTTATAGATGACAACATTACTAGTAGTTCAATTATCCAAAACTTAAAAGTTTTAAAAACCAAATAAATTATATAACAACATTACTTCACATTCACATGCCAAAAGTACTAAAACCATCCAAAAATTAACTTTTTGGAACAAAACAAATTATATTAACACTGTAATAAAATATGTCCAAAAATTGTAGATCTCACAAGTATCAAACTGTATCAAGTTATATATATATATATATATATGTGTGTGTGACAGTGCATCTAGATAATATATAAAAAGAAAATTTAAGACTATCTAAATCTTGAAATCAAATCTACAAATCATGTCCATCAAATAGAGATGGATCTAGCATCTTTCCTATCAGGGTCTCAATCCGTGCACTATCATGTGAAGCATGGGAAACCTACATACACAATGCACATGTACTTGAACATTAAAATTTGATGTTTTAAAAATGAGTGAGAATATATATAGAACTTCATGTAAAAAACAAAATATAACAAAAAAATCATGCAATACCTCATGAGGTTCCCTCGCCATTTGATCAACAAGTTCTGCCGCCATAAGAACATCTGCAACAGTAAACTGTACAATATATATATATATATATATATTAAAAAATTTCAAATGAAAATGCACGTGTACATATATAAACTTATTTTCAATAATATTAAAAAAAAAGTTAGACAACTTGTTCAAATGGTTGAAATGGTGTGGATGTTCCTATCTCTGTCGCTAGAGTCCATGGATTAAAGAAATCTTCTATAGGAACATAAATTCAAAAAATTTAAAATAACTCAAGATATAGATATATATATATATATCTCAATTTTTAATGGAACTTTTTGAGGTGGAATATATATATATATATATATATATAACTTAAACATAAATTTTAAAAGTGAAAAATTGTCCATACTTGTGGCTCATCTCCTAAGGAAGTAGAAGGTACATCTCCCAAGGAAGAAGAAGGTACCACCATCCCAAAAACATTGGACGGAATCGGAATCTGTTAAAACATTTTATCATTATATATACATACATGTACATGTGTGCACAATTATTTATTTTAAAAATATCACTTAAAAAACACTAACGTTTGCCAACATATCTTGATGGTGAGACCCATCTGCATTGTTTGAACCAGAGGTCCCAAACGTGATATTAACATTTTCGTCACTCATCATGTGTGACAATTGCAAATGGTGTTTTAACATATAATGATACATTTTTGTTAGATTAATGTACATACAAATAAATGTATACATGTACATACACATGTATTTATTAAAAATTGTACACATGTATATGTATGTTAAAATAATTTCAAACCCTAAGGTCATTAACACATACCGTTCCCGTGCCCTCTTCCTCATGAAGAATTAGGTCTTGAAAACCATTGCGACAATTTTTTGCATATATTCAGAGATCTTCAACATTCATGTTGTCAATCTCTTCATCTGTACAATACACAAAATTGGCACGTGCATTTTCACGTGCTCTTTGTCGATTTAGACAAACATCGACTCCACCCAATCCGATGTAAACATTGTCGATCATGACATCCCTTGCTTCTCAACTTATATGATAAGTCGCATCCATCTATGACCGTAGAGTTTCAACCCGAAAAGGTCGACTCACCAATGGCGGATCAGGGCGAGGCAACTCCACATCTCGCTTAGTGCCCTTACGGTCATACAATCGACCTTTCCCCGGACCAAAAAATTTTGACGGAAGGTCATCATAGTTGGGTTTCATATCCAAAAAAAATTCTACGTAAAACAATTGTGCAAAATAAACAGGAACCTCGTCGTTCCATGAGAGCCTTTCATAGGCCGTAAGGTGCCTATCATACAAATAGTGAGCTATATTTGGGTGCTTGAAATATTGCACCTTCAACATTTTTCTTTTTGGCCCTTCCTTGAAATTAAACATTGACTTCGCCATATCTTTTGTAACTCTTTGTTTTACATCCTCCCATTTATCTGGACCCATTACTGTTTCCTTTCTCTTTCTCATCACTTCTACAAATGTATCAGTCGTTGGCCCAAGAGTTTTGTACACATTTACAATTTCTCCCAATGAATGTGTAACTATTTCGAGGCTTTGTCAACTCTTAGTAGGTAGAGTCAAAGCCACGAGATCTCTCTGCAATTTTGTATGAAGTTTTTCACACCTTTGTAAGGTGCATTGTGCCATGTTTGTTTCCCATGGTATATTAGAAATGTCGGGCGGATAAGTTGTGCTGGGTAGACAACCTTCTTCTTGAATGTAACGTTCTGCCCTGCGTCTATTTTGACCAATATTTGGAACATTTTCGGCCTCTGCATCAAAATAGATAAAATTTTGTATATTAGAAAAAACACATGTAAAAAAATTTGTACAAATTCAATGAAAAAAATATTGAAATTGATGGCAACCTTGACGTGGTTGGTTAGCATCTTCTCCACCATGAAGAAGCATTGATACAAATTTATAATCAATTGAAAAATACATTCATGTGTACATATTCATTGATTAAATTGCGTGAACCATACCACGACTGGGTGAACCATGGGAATGCTCCATGGATGGAGTAGAGACCCTTTTCTTCTTAGCTCCTAAAAATTAAAAAATGAAACTTATTGACAACTAATTTAACTCACAAAGTTAATAAAAAATAAATTTCATATGTACACACATGTATGGAGATTTAAGATTATATTTAAATATCGTGAACATCCCTCGATCCCTGAACCCCCATATGGGATTCGGTTGATCTTCATCATTCATCCTGCATGATATATATATCTATTGGTTGACATTTACAAAAAATAAATTTCGGAAAATAAATTTGTAATTTAGTGTACACAAATTATGTAGAACACAACTTTCAAAGTAATAATTGATGTGTGAAACTCAATTTAAGCAAAAAAGAAATTATAAAAATGATAAGTTCACCAAATTTCGCTTTACATGGTGGGAGCACACTTGGTATAAAATTGAAAAAAACATATGGTCATTAAAAAAGAAGTGAAACTGCATTTAAACAAACTCCATTTAAACAAAAATTTGTTGAAGTCCCCGCATTTTAATTTTATAAAAATGTGAAGTTCACCACTTGTTGCAAATGTGAAGTTCACCAAGTTGCGCTTTACATGGTGTGGTGGGAGTACACTTGGTATATAATTGAAAAAAACACATGGTCATTAAAAAAGACGCATTTATAAATACACAACACACACATATCCAAGATATGTTACAATGTCCATCAATAAATTTTGAAGGAGAGTGTTTCAACACTAATTCATCTTTGAGAGATGAATCTTGAATTTTTGAAGAAGAGCATCTCAAAACCAATTCATCTTTGAGAGATGAATCTTGCATTGGCATTGCTTTGTATAATTTTAATTCATCTTTGATAGATGAATCATGAATTGGCATTGCCCCACGCAATAAATCAGCAGACATCTTATTCACATTTGTACAATGCCTTATACTAAAAAATTTAAATTGGCTAACAATATTGTTTGTTATTCCATGCAGTTCTTTTAGCCTCTCCTTTTTAACTTCGCACACACCATTCATCTGGTTGCACACAAGTTCAGAATTGGTGAAAACTACAATTCTATTTGATCCATACTCCATCGATGTTCCCAAGCCTTCTATCAATCCAATATAATATGCCTTGTTGTTTGTTGTTCTTCCCGGTATATTCATTATCCTTTGGACGACTTTGCTAGTCGCAATATTGGAAGGCAGATATGTAATCACTGCTTTCCCTAGATTGGGATAGCAAGAAACTTATATGCATAATTTCCATTTTTTAACCATATTTAATGGTTTTCTTTTCCCTGGAAAAAATAAATAAATTAATTAATTAATATATATATATATATATATATATATATATATATATATTAAATCGACATTTATTGCAAATTTGCATGAGAGAAATGACACAAGATCATGAGGTAAATGACATGTGCATTGTTTATCTTAAAGTTTGACTTAAAAAGTTTATGGTAGAGTTCACATCTAAAATTAATGGGAGGAAGCCTTTAATTTGTGGGAGAAATGACACATGTATACAATTTACCTTAAAGTGGTTGTGTTTTATGGATATTAGAGGAAGCCTTTAGTTTGTGGAAGAAATGACACATGTACACAGTTTACCTTAAAGTTGTTGTGTTTTATGGATATTAACTTCTATTTAGATCCATTCCAGAGATTGACTGTAGGGGCATTTACTAGATATGTCACCTTTCATAAAAGATGAGATCCAGACGCTACCTGGCCCTTTACAGACTCTTCCTATAGAAATTGTAGATGTAAACACTACCTATCCCAATTTTACCATGTGAAGGGTATAGAGGACCCATGGAATCACTCAAAGTTGTATTATTAAACCTTTAGTTTAATGATCTTCAACCTTTGCTTGTACTTTGAAGGTCCTTGACCTTCATCCTTCAACCGGAGGTTGTAGATCCTTCAACCTTTGGTTGATCTTTCCTTAAACCTTTGGTTTAATGATCTTCAACCGTTGGTCGTAGATCCTTCAACCTTTGGTTGTCCTTTATCCTTAAACCTTTGGTTTAATGATCTTCAACCGAAGGTTGTAGATCCTTCAACCTTTGGTTGTTGTTATGGGTTCAACCTTTGGTTGGTTGTACTTTCAACCTTTGGTTATTTCTCCTTAAACCTTTCAACCTTTGGTTGTACTTTGAAGGTCAAGGGGCCTTCATCCTTCAACCTTTGGTTGTTGATCCTTAAACCTTTGGTTTAATGCAAAGGTCCTTGACCTTACTCATTAGGCAAGCCCAACCTTCCTTAAACCTTTGGTTTAATGATCTTCAATCGTTGGTTGTAGATCCTTTAGGAAGGGTTCCACCCATTCCTTCCTATGGTTGATCCTTCAACGTTTGGTTGTCCTTCATCCTTAAACCTTTGGTTTAATGATCTTCAATCGTTGGTTATAGATCCTTCAACCTTTGGTTGTCCTTCATCCTTAAACCTTTGGTTTAATGATCTTCAACTGAAGGTTGTAGATCCTTTAGGACGGGTTCCACCCATTCCTTCCTATTGTTGATCCTTCAACCTTTGGTTGTCCTTCATCCTTAAACCTTTGCTTTAGGTTTAATGATCTTCAACCGTTGGTTGTAGATCCTTTAGGACGAGTTCCACCCATTCCTTCCTATGGTTGATCCTTAATGGCCCTATAAGGGCATAGGGTCCCATACATATGGTTATATGGCCCTATGAGGGCATGGGGTCCCATCAGTAATGGCCTTATAAGGGCATGGGGTCCCATCATATGGATGATATGGCCTGATATGATTGATAATAATCAGATCATATCATCGCATTAATCAACTGCAAGGACCTTGAATGGCCCTATGAGGGCATAGGTTCCCATCAGTAATGGGAGGGCCTTACATGACATGTTGAAGGACCTTATAGACCCCCTTAAGGGGGCATAGACACTTATTATCCTAATGGTTGGGTGGACCATAAGATCTCTAAGTGTAGCTATAAGGAGGCAATAAGGCCTTCAATGATATGCTAATGGCCCCTCTTCTCCACAGGGGTGTGCTACACGAAGTCCACTTACCTCCTGAGGGCTGGGCCATTGAGACCAGTGACTTAACTTGAGGGCATCGTCGACTGTTAAAATGATGGTGACTTCCTGAGGGGCATATCCTACTGGATAACTGACCTAACTTGAGGGGTGGACTCAATAGGCTTTTGCCTGAGAGGGCAATAGAGGACAGTTTAAGGCACGTTGGAGGCATTGATGGCAATGTTACCTCCTGAGGGCATCACTGGAATGGGCTCTACAAGATATTAAGGTAAATCTATATATCTATTAAGTGTTTCAATAGAAGTGTAATAATAATTTCAAAAATAAAATATTTTACTTCCTTCAATCACTATTTATATATCATCAGTGATTTGCATATCATCATAAAGTACCACTTCCTCACAACAAGTCTTTGAGAAAATAATGAAGATGGAATACATACCCACAAAGCCTCTTGTTAGAGAAGCATTTGAATATGTGAGAAACAAATTAGGAATAGTTCTTGTAAATTATCTTGTTAGAGAACCATTTGAACATGTGAGAAACAAATTAGGGATAGTTCTTGTAAATTATTGTCACTTATTTGACTTCAAAAAAAAGAGCCTATGAAATTGAGTGCAATATCTATGTGGTAGAGTACACAATATCTAAGGGGGAGAATACAATATATTTGACTTCAAAAGAAGAGCCTATGAAATTGAGTGCAATATCTATGTGGTAAGGAATAAAAAAAGTAACAAAAAGCATATGATTGTGTCAATAATTTGAAGTAGTCAAGAAAGATAACAAAGGACCATCAAAATTGAGTGCAATATCTATATGATCAAGTGTCAATAATTTGAAGTAGTCAAGAAAGATAACAAATGACCATCAAAATTGAGTGCAATATCTATATGATCAAATGTCAATAATTTTAAGTAAAGAAAGATAACAAAGAACCATCAAAATTGAGTGGAATATCTATATGATTGTGTCAATAATTTGATAATTTGAAGTAGTCAAGAAAGATAACAAAGGACCATCAAAATTGAGTGCAATATCTATGTGGGAGAGTACACAATATCTAAGGGGGAGAATAGATATAAGGAAGGAATAAAAAGAGTAACAAAAAGAATATGATTGTGTCAATAATTTGAAGTAGTCAAGAAAGATAACAAAGGACCATCAAAATTGAGTGCAATATCTATATGATAGAGTGTCAATAATTTGAAGTAGTCAAGAAAGATAACAAAGGACCATCAAAATTGAGTGCAATATCTATATGATATCTATATTCAATCAAGTGTCAATAATTTGAAGTAAAGAAAGATAACAAAGGACCATCAAAATTGAGTGCAATATCTATATGATTGTGTCAATAATTTGATAATTTGAAGTAGTCAAGAAAGATAAGAAAGGACCATCAAAATTGAGTGCAATATCTATGTGGGAGAGTACACAATATCTAAGGGAGAGAATACAATATAAGGAAGGAATAAAAATAGTAACAAGAAGCATATGATTGTGTCAATAATTTGAAGTAGTCAAGAAAGATAACAAAAGACCATCATCAAATTCAAATTGAAAGATCAAGTAGTCTTCTTCGTGAAGAATAAGCATTAACTAGGTTCATCATTTAAAGGGTTCATTTTTTAATGAAAAATTTTATGAATAATATGGAATGAATCATTGTACATTATGATAAATCTTGTATTTAAATGACATTTGATCTATGAATAAAAATGAAAATGGAATCATCTCTTCATATATATATGTGTGTGTGTGTGTAAGAGAGAAAAAAAAAAAAAACAAAGGTAATTCCACCAAGCCTAAAGGAGCATGTCCTAATACATTAAATTATGTTTGGTTTCTAGAAGCATTAATCATGAAAGCAAAGGTACTTCCACCAAACCTAAAGGAGCAAGTCCTAATACATTAAATTATGTTTTTTGTTAGGAATTACTGCAGAAATAGATTATTTACCGAGAGGAATAATAATCATGAAAAAAGGAACCAGCAACAAAAAACACATATGTTTATCCGGGAAAACCCCAAATCCGGGGAAAAACCCAAACAATGAAATTTCATTAACCATTGGCCAAAACCCTACCCAATCTGGCCAAGTGAGCCTTCACCGCTCACCTCCAGACCTACATTACAATGAAGTATTCCCAGCCTCTTATAGGCTCCATTACATGCAATACCATGGGTCGAATACCATAGGTGCACAATAACATGTGCCCAAAAACCACTACTATTTACCCTAGTCAACATTGACTCTATCCCGAGTCAAGTTTACCTAACATTTGATTTCTAGAAGCATTAATCATGAAGAGTCATGAGATCCACATTTCGACCATACTATTTTCAAGTTAAAAGAGCATGTCCTAATACATTATTATGTTTGGTTTCTAGAAGCATTAATCATGACTTTTCTTTGAGATCCACATTTCCATCATATTATTTGCAAGTTCACATTTCCATCATGCTATTTGCAAATTATATATGAAGATATGTAGTCTAATAACTAATTAGAAAGTTGTGATGTCTAATACATTATTATGTTTGGTTTCCATCATACTATTTGCAAGTTCTATATGAAGATATGTAGTCTAATAACTATACAGTCTAGCCCATATAACATATAACAACCTTTGACAGTATGAGCAAAGAGTCAAAAAACAGAGAGGCCTCCCAGCAGAGTTCCACATGTTCATCAAGGTAAGCAACATAATATTGGAAGTGAAACAATGACACCACTAAACATATGTGAATTTAGATATTAAATTGATATTTATTGCAAATGACATGTACATGGTTTATCTTAAAGTTTCACTTGAAAAATTTATGGTAGAATTCACATCTAAAATTAATGGGAGGAAGCCTTTAGTTTGTGGGAGAAATGACATGCATGTAAACAGTTTACCTTAAAGTGGTTGTGTTTTATGGATATTAAAATGAAGAACTTCTATTTAGCTCTATTCCAGAGATTGACTGTAGGGGCATTTACTAGATATGTCACCTTCCATAAAAGATGAAATCCAGAGGCTACCTAGCCCTTTACAGACTCTGCCTATAAAACTTATAGAAGTTAAGAAATTTACATTGACAAATTTACTTGTGAGAAATTTACATTGACAACATATAGAGATTCAACTAGGCTTGTGAAAAGTACAAGTGGACAATGTATAATTCTACTTAGAAGAGTCTTTGGTTTAATGGTTAAGCAAGAAAGAGTCGTTACTTTCTCTATCTAGAGTAGAAGTGGAATACATAGTAGGCGAGCATGGAATACATACCCACAAAGCGTCTTGTTAGAGAAGCATTTGAATATATATGTGAGAAACAAATTAGGAATAGTTCTTGTAAATTATCTTGTTAAAGAACCATTTGAACATGTGAGAAACAAATTAGGGATATTTCTTGTAAATTATTGTCACTTATTTGAGTTCAAAAGAAGAGCCTATGAAATTGAGTGCAATATCTATGTGGGAGAGTACACAATATGTAAGGGGGAGAATACAATATATTTGACTTCAAAAGAAGAGCCTATGAAATTGAGTGCAATATCTATGTAGGAGAGTACATAATATATAAGGGGGAGAATAGATACAAGGAAGGAATAAAAAGAGTAATAAAAAGCATATGATTGTGTCAATAATTTGAAGTAGTCAAGAAAGGTAACAAATGACCATCAAAATTGAGTGCAATATCTATATGATATCTATATGATCAAGTGTCAATCATTTGAAGTAAAGAAATATAACAAATGAGCATCAAAATTGAGTGCAATATCTATATGATTGTGTCAATAATTTGATAATTTGAAGTAGTCAAGAAATATAACAAAGGACCATCAAAATTGAGTGCAATATCTATGTGGGAGAGTACACAATATCTAAGGGGGAGAATACAATATAAGGAAGGAATAAAAAGAGTAACAAGAAGCATATGATTGTGTCAATAATTTGAATTAGTCAAGAAAGATAACAAAGGACCATCATCAAATTCAAATTGAAAGATCAAGTAGTTTTTTTGATGAAGAAGAAGCATTAACTGGGTTCATCATTTAAAGGGTTCATTTTTTAATGAAAAAAATTATGAATAATATGGAATGAATCATTGTACATTATAATAAATCTTGTATTTAAATGAAATTTGATCTATGAATAAAAAAGAAAATGGGATCATCTCTTCATATATATATATATGTGTGTGTGTGTGTGTGTGTAAGAGAGAAATAAAAAGCAAGGGTAATTCCACCAAGCCTAAAGGAGCATGTCCTAATACATTAAATTATGTTTGGTTTCTAGAAGCATTAATCATGAAGAGTCATGAGATCCACATTTCGATAATACTATTTTCAAGTTAAAGGAGCATGTTCTAATACATTATTATGTTTGGTTTCTAGAAGCATTAATCATGAAGAGTCATGAGATCCACATTTCCATCATACTATTTGCAAGTTCACATTTCCATCATGCTATTTGCAAGTTCTATATGAAGATATGCAGTCTAATAACTAATTAGCAAGTTGTGATGTCCTAATAAATTATTATGTTTGGTTTCCATCATACTATTTGCAAGTTCTATATGAAGATATGTAGTCTAATAACTATACAATCTCGTCCATATAACATATAACAACCTTTGACAGTATGAGCAAAGAGTCAAAAAACAGAGAGGCCTCCCAGCAGATTTCCACCTGTTCATCAAGGTAAGAAACATAATATCGGAAGTGAAATAGTGACACCACTAAACATATGTGAATTTAGAATGATTTCAACTCTTTTTTCAAAGGAGAAAAAACCTTGTTTCATATATTGATAACAGTTCATATACAAAATCCTCTTTATATACCCATAACATGTTATCAAGTATAAAAGATCAGATTCTGTCTCATACAGAAATACATTACAGCAGTATAAAAGACAATATGTATTCACATATAAAATACAATATGTAGTCACATTACAAAAATACATTATAGCAGTATAAAAGACAATATGTAGGACCACATTACAAAAGATCAGATTATGTCTCATACATAAATACATTACAACATTATAAAAGACAATATGTAGTCACATTACAGCAGTAGATCATTCTAGTTCAATCATTCCAGCGTTGAGGAATCGAGAGAAGGGTCAGTAAAGGCATAAGCTTAACAATGGTGGTAAACTTCCATGCACAAGGCGAGAATCAGCTAGAGCGGATGAAATTGATGGATCCATAGGAACAATAACAACTGCAGCAACCGAATGCATATCATACTACCAGAAATTCAACATATACCTTACAACAAAAGGTAATGAAATTTAAAGCGTAAAAAGAGTGCACAACAGTCCAGTGAGGCTTATGCTAGCAAGGTGGCAGCCACCAAGTGGTGGAGAACTAGAAGAGGAGACTGAGAAGCAGTTGTTCCCTGGACCTTGTGATTCAAGAGAGGTCACAAAGTGGAAATTTTATGTTTCAACGAGGTTTTTTCATTTCAATAAGGTTATTTTTTCAACAGTGCCCTCAAATATGCAGGACTGACTTAGGCATCCAACGTAAATTCATGAGAGAAAGGGTGGCGTGTAGTGCTCACGAGGCCTATCAAGTTATCGCTTATTGTTGGGGTTATAATGGGCCCTGCCACCTTAGTTTGGTTATTCATGCTCTACGTCTCCCATATCCATAATTGTATAAAAGATAGTCCTATTCCCCTAGCCTTCCTCGTGTAGGCAAGCACTCGAGAAATCAAGTCATAAGGAAATAACTCGGGTAAGTAGCAGAGCACCAACTATAGTAATGGGGTTAACGGGTGAGGTCTAAACCTCTTAAATGAATTTTATATCACTAAGGAAGTTAAGAAAGAATATCCTTGAGGATAATTTACCATCGACAAGTCCACCTACCATAAAGCAAATAATCAAAGCTACAAGGAAGATCCTCTGAGGTAAAATCAAGAATAGGAGAGCAGGAATGGGAGTTCTTCCTTAATGGTAGTGGCACTTCCGATTGACTCAATTAACATGTTTATTGCATCTTTTAGTTATCTGCCAAGCCTAATTCTATCCCCCTACTTGCCTACTTCTATTTCTAACAAGCACGACATTAGTGATACCAAAGTTGTCGAAAACAATTTATATGAAAAAAAAGAACATTTTCATGAAAAAAAAAAAGAAAATGAATCATTCATGCAGATTTCATGTGAATCCATTGATAAAGGTGTAGAGGAGGAGGTGAATTACCTGGTAGTTCGCTCGCTTGACATTGCCGAAGATAATCACCAACAGAGCAGACGGAAGCAGTCCCAGACCAACATCAGCACCGCAATAGGTCACCGAACAGAACAACAACAGAAAATCGTGCGAAGAAACAATGCTAAGAAACACAGACACGGGAAACAAATAGATTACCGAACAGAACAACAACAGAAAATCGCGCGAAGAAACAATGCTAAGAAACACAGACGCGGGAAACAAACAAATTACCAAACAGAATATCAATAGAAAATCGCGTGAAGAAACAATGAAACACAGACGCGGGAAACAAATGAACTTCGCGGGCGATATATTTATAAGAATTAGTTGGGCTGAACTATTTTAAGAGTAAAATTTTGGCCGAAATTTTAGTTCGGCCGAACTTTTGTTGCTGGTTTTCCCATCTCCAGCAAAAAATTTGTTTTCCCACGCCATCAGTGTGTCGTCAATCTAAACGGAAGAATGAGTTCGACTGAACTTTCTCATAAAGTTCGGCCGAACTATTGCCGAAAAATGTTTTTGCCCCCGATTCTCACAAAAGTGTAACCCAGCTTCACATATCCGCCTTGTGCATATGAATATAATACCTATTTACACATGTGTAGCATTGGTTTGACCATTCACTAATGTTAAAAAATTTAACATAAACTTAGATTAGAGGATTAGAGGGGGCATGCTATATTCTCAAACACCTTGTTAATAAAATTTGAGGGTTATAAATGCTTATTCCAAGTCAACTTTAAAGGGAGGGTGTTGGGTTAATATTTACTTGGTCATACAATAGTCAAGAGAACCTTAATTTTCTCATTTATGGGCTTACTGGTGATGGTTTATGAGTCCATGGACCATGGTATTGAATAGCTCGTTGGATATTTTCCCATAGTATCACATATGATGAAGCCTATTTAATGGATAGGAATACTCCATTGTAACATGTCTCATGGAATAAGCTTCAAGAGTTGGAATATTGGCTCATAGAGACCTAGGTGCCCAATGTAGTCTTGAAGTGGATAGTGTAGGCCTAAAGCTCATAATTGAATAGTCTTGTCAAAAGCATAGCTCTAAAATTGTATTGAAACCATTTTCAGTTGTTGAGGGATATATTGAGCTTTATTAATTTAAATTGTGGAATTTTTTTCCTCAATGGGTTTCCCCATGAAATCATGTTTTCCAAATGGTTTGTTATTTGTTTCATTTATTGAAACTATTACACTCTAAGTTTTTCTCACATTCTTGTATCATGGATTAGTATAAGAAGCATATTCTTCATCGTTTCCTCCTTTCATGATGTCATTGCTTTAAGTTTTCCATATATAATACCAAAGGGTGATGATGGGATATCCAAAACAAATTTCAAAAGAGGACTTACCAATTGACGTGTGGACAAACTCACTTTAATAATTTTACATGCAAACCAAGTTTTGATACAAAGTCATGTATTCCTTTAAGGCTGTCATCTCAAAATTTGAACCAAAATCCTATTCATTACCTCCATCTTCCTATCAATATAAGGATGGAAGATGGTGGATCTCTTTAATGTAGCATCCAGTCTCTTCTATACTGAAGTTTAGAACAAAATAAGAAATATAGTATCATTATAAAAAATCACACTCCTTGGAATCCAAAGTGCACCTAGACCCTTTCAAATAACATGCTTATATCTTATTCTCCTTCGATGGAAACTGAAGAACATATCTAACTGAAATTCTAAGCCACCACACATGTAATAATTTTCTATTCTTGGCCACAACAAACATCTTAAAAATTCCATGCATATATTTTCCCATGGCCTTGTAAGGACTAGAAGTGGACTATATCGTCTTTGCTTCTTATTGCTAGAATTGATCGTAAAACATTATATACAACCTATTATAAGACTACATACTCCTTCTTGCATCTTGGGCCAATAAAAATAACTATGTAAGTTAGCCATAGTCTTCCCAACACAATAATAATCAACATTCTTGGATGGATGAACATCTCTAATCAAGTGTACTCTTTCTTCCTTTTGGTAAACCATGCTTCCCAATGTTTTGGATAATCCATATTAGGATGGGTAATAAAATTATTTTATTAATTTCCACCCTAGAACTATTAATATTCCCCCTTCAAATCCTCATATTTTACATATTCTTATCTACATAATTCAAGAATAGATGGATCCATGTGCATAATGGTTATCAAAGCTATGATTGTTAGTATTGGTGGTCTTAAAAATAAATGAAATTGTTAAAGTATTTTCATAATGAATCTTACTCTAAGTCTAAAAAATCTTAGACTAAGACTACAAGCTTTACATACGCTAGTGAATAATATAATGCTTCCACTTTTTTGATATCTGCATCGAGGCATAGAGTTTAGTGTTGTATTTGTTGTAATTTAATATAACCCCATGGTATATATTTGGATCGTAGTACATAAGCCTTCCCCTTACATTCGCATTTCACAATGTTAGTTTCCACTTAAATGACTTTTACAAATTAGATGTTCTAAGACTAGAATCACCTAATCTTCTTCTTTGATTCTTTAAACCATTTCTATTAATTCTTACCCCCACCATAAACTCTAACTACTCATCAATGTAGCATGAAGTGATGCTACCCTAATGTAAAATACCCAATTATATGCCTCAAGTATAAGAAGACTACTTCAACAAGCATATACTTATTTATATTTTCCAAAAATTGATATTTCCTTAGTATCTCGACTACCCTAATGTAAAATACCCAATTATATGCCTCAAGTATAAGAAAGACTACTTCAACATGCATATACTTATTTATATTTTCTAAAAATTAATATTTCCTTTGTATCTCGAACACCTACTTCAAATGTACAATATATTCCTCCTAAATAAACCAAAGGATCAAAATATCATCCTATAAATGGACACAACACATCATTTTGTTATTTTGATTATCTACTATTACTTTTAACATAACAATTTAATATGCATTTTATACCGTATATAAGGTAGTGGACTCATGGATTTTTTAAAAAAGAGAATTAATATATTTAACCTCCGTGGAGAAGATAGCTCAGTTCGCATATTTATTTTCACCCTTTTTTTATTAATTAAATGTATTTTTTCATTAATTAATATTTTAATTAAAATTATGAAAATTTTGGAATGCAGATATATTTTTGTTTTACTATTGGAGCGAGTTATCGCTCGTTATTTTCAAGTAGGGTCTCAATTCTTTTATTTTATTTTAATTCTTATTAAATTTATGTTATTTTATTTTTTATTGTTGTATTTAATTTTAAAATTTTAAATTATTTTAAATTAAATTTTTAATAAAATAAAATAATCTTTTATTTTTACTTGAGAGATATTTTACAATTTAATATAGAGAAAATATTGTATTGAAATGTTAAATTTAAAATTTAATTAAATAATTGAATCAAGAGGATGATTTTATAGCCTAGTGTGAAGGTGATGTGTAAGTATGTGGTCTTTCTTAAAATAAAAGTAAAATATTCTCAAAATAGAAAAGCAATGTCAAATGCATATTTAATTAGTTGTCCATATGACCTAATATAATTTTATGTAAAATAATTAAAAGTAAAAAAAATACAAGATGTCTAAACTTTTTTATTTTCAAAATATATATATAGAAAAAAATTGTTAAAAGAAAATATTTTAATGTTGTATAGAATAAACTATCTAATGTGGATTATGAATGAAATATTTTAATATGATTTAATAATCAATGCATATTTAAAAATATATTAATAACAAAATAAGGGGTTTAATTGATAAAATGACTTGGTGCACAAGTTATGTAATCTCTATAACATTTAAAAATACAATTTAAATGATAAAAAATTACACTCTAAAATAAGTATGCACGTGAAGAAATTTAATCCCTCTTGACTCATGTTAAATAAGTGGTTAAGATGGATCTAAGTTGATAATAACAATAATATGGATTCTTTGTGGAGTATGATGTAGTAAAGCATTAAATCAAATAACAAAATATAATGTTGTCTCAATTAAAAAAATAATAATAATAAAAGAAATATAACTAGGACAACTATATAAATTAAATGGTCCATAAATATTAATAGGTATCAATCCATGATAAGAATCAAAATACTTACTTCATATACATTTCACATTGTTTAAAAAAAAAATCATAAAAATTTACTAAATTATAACTTTATTATTATTATTACTATTTTATTATAAAAAATAATATATAAATTAAACATATAAAAGACATATTTAGGCACCTAGAGCTTATAGTGTAGTTTTTGGAATCTACCCATGTCACAAGAGTAGGAGACCAGCCCAAGACATATATACATTTAAAAAAACATGTAACAAGATTTTTAACTATGATATTCACCACACTTTACCATGGGGATTATTAATCTATATATCACCATGGGTCAATATCATGGCTTATTAATACCACATACTCAAAAACATAACTCATTTCATATAACACTAGTTTATATGACTCTTTTTTAAGTAATCTATTTAATTTAAAGGGGAAAAGAACATAGCTACTTTGGAGAAAAATCTCAATAGACCTATGAATATTCCATGGAGGCTAAATCCCTACCATCCACCTAATAATTATTGATAATTAAATTAAAATTCTAAAATCTCTATTGTAAAATATACACATCTATTGGACTAAAACTTATTAATCCATTAAATTTAATTTATTATATTGCAATTCTATTTTTTATTAATAAAATTATAGACAAATTCTTTAAATACATAATATACCTATTACATTAAACTAATTTTTGAATAATAATGATTCATATTTATGCTTATAGGTATGTTTATTTAGGAATTAGGCTTCTAGAATTTTAATTTAATTATCCATATTTGACCTCCATGGAATATTATAGAATATTCTTAGTAATATACACAAATTGATGGTCTAGATTTATTTTCAAAGTAGTTCTGATTTTTTTTTTCTCTTTTAATTAAATTCATAAAAAAATGTAATATAAACAAGTGCCATATGAAATGAGTTATAATTTTTTTGACATATGCTATTGAAAAGTTATGGTAATTTCCCATAGTATTCTAACAAAACCTATTTACAAATTAAGATTCTCATGCTAAAGAGGAGGTGAGTCTTTATAGTTAAAAATCTTGTTACAAGTTTTTCTTAATGTATATATGTACTTATATATTAATTCTTTTTATCATAATAATGATTTTAAATAAAATTATAATTTAATTAATTATTATGTTTTTTTAGTTTTAACAACTTGAGATGTATGATGTAATAAGTGTTTTGATGCTTATTATGGATTGATGTAGATTTAACAACTTGATTTTCTCCTATGTGATTTTCACCGAAATTTTTTTTACACATATATTATGGATCACAGAAGCCAAATTCCTAAACTTGAGATGTATGATGAAAAAAGCATTTTGATACCTATTATGGATTGGTGCCTCCAGGAACTTACTAATCATTTAATTTATATGGTTATGCTTCTTGTAATCATGATATTTCAATACTTAAAACAAATTATAAATCATGTCAAAGAAAAAATTCCCCTAGTTATATGTATTATGTTGGTTTTAATATAATTAAAAATAAAAACAATATTATATGTATAGATGTTAAACGCATATGTAATATAAATAATGCTATAAAGAATTAGTGCAAATGTCACCTTCATCATTCTAATTTAATTATTGCACCCAAACTAACACATTATATACATATAAATATCATTTGTATCAAAATATTAGTAAACCATATGAGAATGTTTGCACATGTATTTTAACTCTATCATTACTTTAATATGTATATAAATTATTGTTTAGCTCTTGGGCGTTAATTTAATTACTCTAAAGTTTACTATACATTATGATGCCATGGGATATTAATTACCCACGTGTGCAAGTAATGAACCGAGATTTGGTGTTAATATTGTTTTATTAATTTGCAATCTGTATTTAATTAAAGATTCGGTCAACCTGGTTGCATCTTCACTTTCCATCCAGTAAACATTGTCTCGTTTATAGTTATTTCTTGTTAGTTGTTAGTGTGATTTTCTCTGGGTATTTGATCCAAAATGGATTCAGTTTTTCCTCCAAATCAAAGTCTTCAAATGCAGATGAAAATAGGATCAAGTTAAAGTGCTCGTTGACAGGATTCCAACGGTGCGAACGATGCGTAAAACCGAGTTCGTATGAAGAAGATATGACCAGTCAATGTTTATGACAAATTAGGGCAAAATGACAAAAAATCAAAGTCAACAGTCAACAATCAACAATAAAGTCAACGGTCAGGATGATATCAGTAGGACACATGTCATCCTGGGAATACACCACATGTCTAGGGTGATGTCAGCAGATCAGTGATGTGTTGGAGTTTGATTGGTTGGAACGGGCCAATATGGGGCTGACTGGCAACCCGGATTTTGCCCAAGATGGCCTCATTTCCAAAATTTTGGGGATCAGGGAGGATCGAACCCCTGACCTCCCAGAATACCAAAGATCTTTCTAGAGTTCGCTCATCAGATGAGCTACCGTGTCACTTAACATTGAATGCAAACATTATATATCTAATGTGGATCGGGATTGTTTCTGCCGGAAAAGGGCCGAACGGTTGGGGTCAACCCCACAACTGCCAGAAATTTGCACATATATTAACGTAACTACCATATATATGATGGAAGGGTCGGGCAGGGGTTTTGAACCGCCGATCCACCAAAAACCATATATAACAACGTCTTCACACATATGCGATGACGAGGATATCGAACGGTGGAACTTGGTAATCTAAGCAACCGAACTTCATTTTAAGTGCAGAGACGAACCTGTTTAAACCACCAACATGCAGTCCGAGGCAGTGTTTTGCAGAGAAGGTGGGTTTCTAAAAGGGAGAGGTGGTATTGGATTTCTCCAGGGGGTCTGGAGGTCATAGTGGTGGAATATAGGCAAGTTTATACTCATTTCTTTCCAAAATTTCAAGCCCGTCGCAATGGTGAGGATCATTTTCTCATTTGAGATTTTTTTTTGAGCTCATACCTGTAAAAGAGTTTTGAAGACAAAATAAAGCGGTCAACACTGGAAGCTAAGGACTCGGAGACGTAACCAGGAAGTCTGGTGAACTCCGTTATTAATTTTTTGCTTTGTTGATGTGTTTGAATGTGTTTTCATTTGCCTATGTTGTTTATGTTATTTTCAATCATATTGATCTATTGCACTAAATAACATAAGCTGCTCACATAGACGACAATAATACCTTTTTAATAAAACAGATCAAGTGGTATCAGAGATTCAGGTTAATTTTTAAAGGTTTGACAATGTCATGTGAAGATTTGAATGGTTACTAGGTCAAAGTTCAAACGAGGAGAAGGAGAACGTGTTGAAGCAAATCCAGAGATTGGAAGGGTATTTTCACAAAAGAAGATGATGGAAGAACACATATTCGGATCAAAAGATCAATTCCTGGACAGCTTCATGACAATACGTGTGAGGGTAGAAGAGATGTATAATGAGTTTAAAAAGGGAAAAGATGAAGGCACTTCATCACCTAAACCAGAAAAATAATCGGGGGAAAATCCTCCTCCATTACCTCCACCATCTCCTCCATCATCACCATCATCGTCATCATTGTCTTCTTCTCATAAATCTAGCTCTTTTAAAAAGAAGAAGAAGAAGAAATCCTCTTTGATCAAATTAGATGTAAAATTTGATTTTCCAATTTATGATGGTGAGCTTAATGCAAAAAATCTTGATAATTGGATAAGACAAATTGAAGCGTATTGCGGGGTACAGAAAGTTATTTCAAAAATAAAAAAGATCCAGCTTGCTAGCCTTTGTCTTGGAGGAACCGCACTTGTATGGTGGGAAGGCAAGACACAAGTATATCTCCAAAAACATGGTAAAATCATTTCATCATGGAATGAATTTATTTCTTCTATTAAAAAAAAATTATCCTTTGGCTTATATGCAACAAGCTATGATGAGTTGGCAAACAATGCGTCAGTTAAAGCGTCAAAGTGTGCAAAGTTACACTCAGGAATTTCGTAAAAGAGCTTTGACACTAGGCATATCATTGGACTCACAAGAAACATTATTGAAATACATAGGTGGCTTACACAGTTATTTGAGGCATACCATACTGATATTTAATCCGACTAGCTTATGTGATGTATCAGTTCAAGCAACTCATCTAGAAGCTAGGGGTAAAAATGTATCTCATGATGTTGGAAAGTCATCTAAATATACTGAAATCAAGAATAAATAAAAGAAGAAACAAAAATGGAAGGAAAGGAAAGTGAACACTGTGAAGAAATAAAAGCTTACATGCACTCATTGTATGAAAGAAGGACATGATGAGGCACACTGCTGGGCACTGCATCTAGAATTGAAGCCTAAGAAGTTTGGAAATAAAGAGAGAAAGAATTTTTCTGCTATGCAAAAGGACTTGGGATCAGATTCAAGAGACAAAACAACAATTACAGCTACAGTTATAAAAGTTAAAAATTCTCAAGCATCTACGAGCACATCTTTGCATTCTGTTCATAATGAAAATGATGAGAGGAAAAGAAATGAGCTATTTCATATTAGAGTCATTTCCAAGCATACTAAAATTGATACTTTGTTTGATAATGGCTCTCAAGTTAATTTGATTATCGAATCAATTGTAAAGAAATTGGGTATTGAAACTAAACCTCATAAAAAGCCATACCCATTGGGTTGGGTCTGTGATAAAACTAAACTACAGGTTACGAAACAATGCAAACTTTGTTTTGCAATTGGATCGGAGTTTGTAGATGAGGTTGAATTAGATATAATCCCATTGGATATATGTGGAATTGTACTAGGGATTCCATACTTGTATGATAGAGATGATGTCTTATATCAAAGGGAAAATAAGTATCAACTCACTAAAGATGGAATCGAATATGTATTAAGAGCTCATAAACTCAAAGATAACTACACTCTCATAAATTCAGGATAGATGAAAAGAATTATAAATTCAAGTAAACAATTTTTACTTATGATTGTAAAAGCAAAGGATCTTGATAAATCCGATACTTTTCAAGGTTTTAATCCTAAACAAAAAGCAAATTTAGTTAAAATTGTTTCTAATTATGATATTCTATTTCAAGAGCCTAAAGGGCTTCCTCCCAAGCAACAGATAGAAGATGAGATTTATTTGCAGCCAGATGTTCTTCTTCCTAACATTGGAATGTATAGGTTATCAGCTCTAAAGAATGCAGAAATAAAGAAGCAGGTACAGGAATTGCTCGATCAAGGGTTTATTCGACCAAGCACTTCACCATGCAGATCGCCTATTGTGTTGGTATGTAAGAAAGATGGTTCATGGAGAATGTGCATTGATTTCCGAGCATTAAATAAAATAACAATAAAGAATCGTTATCCTCTTCCCCACATTGACGATTTATTGGATCAGTTGAAAGATGCAGTTTACTTCACTAAGTTAGACTTGCAAAGTGGCTACCATCAGATCAGGGTTTCAAAACAAGATGTACGAAAGACTGCTTTCAAAACGAAGCAAGGACTCTATGAATGGATGGTTATGCCTTTCGGCTTGACCAATGCTCCAACTACATTCATCCAAGTGATGAATGATGTTTTTATACCATTCATTGATGATTTTGTAGTAGTATACTTATATGATATTCTTGTTTTTAGTAAGACACAGGATGAACATATAAAGCATGTAAAGCAGGTTTTAGATGTGTTAAAAAGAGAAAATCTCTATGTAAAACTATCAAAATGTGAATTTGGTAGGACATATTTAAATTACTTGGGTTATATTGTAGGGGGTGGTGAATTGAAGATAGATCCCTCTAAGATCGAATTCATTGTAAATTGGCCTAAGCCCAAGACTTCTACGAAAGTTAGAAGTTTCTTAGGGGCAGCACAATACTGGAAAAAGTTTATTTCTAACTTTTATTTGATTGCAACTCCTCTACATGCTTTGACAAGTGTGAAACAGGTGTTTCAGTGGGGAGGAAAACAACAGAAAGCCCTCGACACATTGAAATAAAGGATCAGTACAATGCCAGTACTAGCACTGCCAGATCTTCAGCATCCATTTTTAGATCGAGACAGATGCAAGTGAATATGCCATGGGGTCAGTGTTGATGCAGCACAGAAATCCTATATGCTTTCATTCTGAGACATTCACATCAGCAGTAGTTAACTATCCTACATACGATAATGAATTATATGCATTAGTACAGAGTGTTAAAAAGTGGAAACAGTACATAATGGGAAAAGAAACAATCATACATATAGATCATCAACCACTACAATATTTACACTCACAAACTAAATTGCAACAATTAAGACACAATCGTTGGATGGGTTTCTTACAGAAATTTCATCTTAAAAAAAGAGAGTCCATACTGTGAAATTAGTTTTCAAAATGGAGGAATAACCTATTCCGAGTATTTTTAATAACCCAATGTTTCAGACTTCTTAAGTGAGTCCATCTTCAGGGGTAAATGCCCAATATTCTTTGAAAGATTTGTGGTGATTTTTATAAGAAGGAATAATAATATAAACAATAATTTTAGAAACAATTTTATTATTGTTGAGGAGGCCGGCTTGGAATAGCGTTATGTAATTTGTTTATTTATTTATTTATTTATTGTAATCAGATATAAGAAAGGCATACATAATAAGGTTGCAGACATGTTATCAAGACCAATCATAAATTCATCCATAATTCTTAAGCATAATTCAGTAATGCACGAAAGCTATATTGAAAAATATGCTCAAGACACAGATTTTAAGGATGTATATGCAACTTTAAGTCATGGCAAGAAGGTAGAAGAATTGGATTATTTCATTAAGGAAAAACTCTTATATCATTTGGGAAAATTATGCATTCCGCAAACTGAAAGAGTTAATGTGATTCGAGAAGCACATACTTCTCTAATTTCAGGTCACTTTGGTGTAAGTAAAGCAATTGCACTATTATAAATATTCTGCTATTGGCCACGAATGAGTGAAATAGTTTCAAGATATATTAAAGGATGTACTATGCGTGCTATTACCAAGCCAAGTTATAGAAAACTAGGCTTATACAATCCACTTCCAATTCCTTCTTGTCCTTTGGAATTTTTATCCATGGATTTTGTTGGGGGATTGCCAATGTCTAGAAAAGGTCATGATTATTTGTATGTAGTTGTGGATAGGTTCAGTAATATGTGTATTCTGACACCATGTACTAAACAAGTTACAGCTGAACAAACTGCAAAGTTGTTCTTTCAAAATGTATGGGTTCATTTTGGGTTACCCACCTCTATTGTATTTGATCGAGATTCTCAATTTGTTGGGAAATTTTGGTCAAGTTTTTGGGAACTCATGGACACAAAGTTAAAGAAGAGCACGACATTTCATCCGCAAACAGATGACCAGACAGAAGTGGTAAACAAGACAGTGGTACAGTTGCTTCGAGGTTATTGCAGCAAGCATCCCAAGATTTGGGATGAGCATTTGTGTTATGTACAGCATGCTTACAACCATGCGAAACATTCTTCTACTCAAATATCTCTGTTTGAGACTTGTTTTGGTTTTGTACAAAGTCTCCCTTGGATTTTTTCTTTGGTAAAGACATAGCAGTTGATGGACACAACGATGTGGACAAAGCAACCAAGTTCATTGAAAATATCTAAGAAATTCACCAGGCAGTACAGGAACAGCTGGAAAAGAGCCAAGCAAAGTATAAAGCAAGGTGCGACAAGCATCGAGTTGAGCATAGTTCTCAAGTTGGTGATCAAGTCTGGTTGTACATTAGCAAAGAAAGACTTAAAGGGGAAGATAAAAATTTGAACCCAATTAGACATGGCCCTTTCAAAATTCTTGACAAAATTGGTGAGAATGATTTCTGCCTAGATCTACTAGCTTATATGAAGATCTATTCCGTCGTAAATGTTGAAAACTTGTGATTGTATGAGCCTTCAATGATTGAATATCTAGAAGAGAAAATTCAGGTACCTTCCATCGAATATTTTTCACGAAAGTGTCTCAACGATTTGCAGGAGGACACAATTCTCGACAGGAGGATAAGGACTTCGCGAAGAGGAGCTGTTGAGTATCTTCGAGTTGGGCTTAAAGTTACAAATCCAAGTAAATCACAATGGATAGAAATTGGAAAAGTGAAGGAAACATATCCTCACTTACTCGATAGCTAAAACCAACTTTTGGTGGTCCAAAAGCTTCCAGTGGGGAGGAGTGATCCAAAATGGATTCATTTTTTCCTCCAGATCAAAGACTTCAAATGCAGATGAAAATAGTATCTAGTTGAAGTGTTCGTTGACAGGATTCCAACGGTGAGAACGACGTGTAAAACTGAGCTCGTATGAAGAATATGTGGCCAGTCAAAGTTTATGAAAAACTAGGGAAAAATGAAAAAAATTTAAAGTCAAAGTCAAAGTCAATGGTCAGGTCAACCGTCAGGATGATGTCAACAGGACACATGTCATCCTGGGAATATGCCACATGTCCAAGGTGATGTCAGTAGGATTGATGACGTGTCAGATTTTGATTGGAAGGAATGGGCCAATCCGAGGCTGCCACATGGCAGCCCAGATTTTGCCCAATTTGGCCTTATTTCCAAAATTTTGGGGATCAGGGAGGATCAAACCCCTAACCTCCTAGAATGCCAACGTTTTCACTGGAGATTGCTTACCTGAAAGCCACCGCATCATTTTTTATTGAATGCAAGGATTATTGTGTATTTAAAATAGTGTTTGGATTCACGCCAAATATACATGAGAACCGCCACATATAATAAATGTTTACCATATATAGTTGTGTTGTGACCAGCAACAACCCCCCTTTTTATTTAATATTAGTAATAATACTAAATAAATGGGGACCCTTAGTTAAAAAATCCAAAAAAATCAATTAGGATTTGTTTTCTTTTTCAAATAAAACTTTCTATCATAAACTTATAGAAATCCCTTAGAAATAACATTAAGAAACACTTAAGTTTATGATAGATTACAATAAAATTGCTCTTTAAACAAAATAGCGCATCCATAGCAAAATGGGATATATCTTTTATAAAACTGAAAATGCGATTTTGCGCTTTTGCGATAATGCGATCCCAAAAGCTTATACAATAAACGTATTGGTCGCAGATCGCATAGCGCAGAAAACATAAGTGATTAATGAATACCTTTTGCGCTATTTTCAATTTTGCGCTTTTGCGAGATTTGCGATGTGCGCTTTTGCGCTATTGCGCAATTTCCGCTTTTGCGCTATTTTACATAACTGCGATGGCTTCATTTTGCGATATTGCGATATTGCGACATTGCGATATTGCGATATTGCGCAGCAAATCGCAGATCACAATGTCGCAGATTCATGTAGGCGCGTTGTCCAAAGGCAATCTTCCCTTATATCAAATCTGTTATGCGCTTTAATGATTAGATTAAATGATTGGATTGACAATTAATGGTAAATGAGATTGTGTTTGGATTGAAAGTCGTTTCACGATTAAAATATTATATTTCATCCGCTTTCACATTTAAAACAGTCTCATCACCTTTCTTATGCCATTACTCTCATTTACTCGTAAAACACAGGCACGAAGGAGCAAACGTCTATACAAAGCTTTCACTAAACACTATGGGTAAGAAGGAGAAGAGCTCGAATTATGAAAACAGAGAAATGGCTTCGCTGTATGCAGACACCGCTTGTAATAAGGATGCCGGTATATCCACTTGGGAAGGAATGTATAATCTATTAGAGGAAGAAAATCCTGTGGTGATGAAAGTTGTGGCTACAGCAGGTTCTAGTAATACATCTGAAGCAACCCTCAAAGAACTGGCTTGTTCATTTCTCCATAGGATAGCAGCAAGGCCAAGGATTCTCCCATATACGGACATGGTGAAATGGGTGCTGGACAACACCGATATTTCAGACAGACAATTCAGAACTCCAGCTCAAGAGCTAATCGGGTCATTCACCACGGAAGATCTGAGATTAATGTATAAGTTGCCAGAACCTCATGCGCCTTATAATAAGCAATTTATGGAAGAATTTTCCAGAGAACATGCGAATTTGTCAGAATGCACACAAGAATGGACCAAAAGAGATGAACCATTGAAGAAAAACAAACACGGGTGGACAGTACCAAAAAAGGATGTTTTAGACGTTGTTCACAAGTTCAAATATCCAAGTGGGAAAATTGACACAGTTTCTACCACAAGATAAGGTATGTAAGTTTGCCAAAATTATCCTCTATAGAGCTTTTAGAAGTTACTAAAGAAGCTGTTGGAGGTCAAGAGTTCTCAGAGAAACATAAAGCTCTTCTTGAGAAAAATCGGGAGTTGAAGAGACTTGAAATAACTGTAATACAAAATGAGGAAACATTGACCAAATTCAAGACACTTAATGCTGAGTAGGGAAAAAGATGAGAAGCGTGTTCGGCACAGTGAAAAATTACTGCGAAAGGTCAAATTGATAAAAAGAAACTACTTTGGCTAAAGTATGATATGAGAAAATGGTGAAGAAAAATCAAGATGAGATTGCAAAATTAATAACAGAAAAATAAGCTCAAATAAAGGAAAATGCACAAAGAAAAGGCAGCAGAAGAGGCAGCTACAGCGGAAAACACTCTCACTGATTGTGTAAATGATAATTTACACAAAGATAACTTGATTCCAGAAACTGTTCCAGGATATCTCCCACAGGCACCTCAATTGCAAACAGAATGGAGGCAAAAGGCAGAAGAAAGAGCAAAATCAATTCAAGGGCTGACAAGATTAAATTGGGAATCATACTGGGCGTACTTAGTGAAGCCACACAGTCAGCACAGCGCACTTAATTGTATCATCAATGCTACAGATAAGATTGCGCCTACGCTTTCCGACTCTGTCTTTTCAGGACAGTTGAATTCTGAAGTCGGCCAACCACATCCTCTCAAAACTATGCTAGATGCCTGCAAGTTTAAAGATCAAGTTCATAGATAGTTAGATTTAGTTTTAATTTTACTGTATTTTAGCCTAGGAAAAGGACGGTCATTGAACCGAATCCTTAATTTTTGTAATAAGACTATTTTTAGATTTAGTTAAAGTAGTATTTAAACCCTTCTCATGCATTTAGAGAAGGGTCCTGGATCTTAATATTTTTGGACTTGGAGATTGCATTTCTGTACTCCATTGTCTTATATATTTTAAAAAAGGATCACATCTGGTGATTTTCATGCGGAATTATCTTTGAAGTGTTGCATTTCTGTACCTTGGAATTTGATTTTGCA